>JAKSZP010005636.1:0-89846 GCA_022478985.1 Massospora cicadina
TACCACCATCCTCTTCAGTGTCTTTTTGATTAGGAATGGGAAGATGACCCAATCAAGAGCTAAAGGACGTTCCCCAAGACTTACAACTTGTCTTCATAGACCAACAAAAGGCATACGACAGGGTGAACTGGACCTATCTTAGGGCCTACCTTCAAAAATTTAAACTCTCAAATAGATTCATAAACTGGGTGATGATGTTCACAGAGCCTGCTATCATGGCTGTGTGGGGAACATGTTTTTTAACTAACCCAGTCATCCCACAGAGAGGACTCAAACAAGGAGACCCCTTAAGCCCTCTACTTTACAGTTTTTTCGTGGACCCAATCCGGAATATAAATACACTTCTCAAGGGAATCAATGTCAAGGGCCAACCACCAATCAAAATGATGGCCTTTGCTGATGATTGTGTGGTGGGAATATCCAACATTCAGGAAGCTCGCAGAATTGAGAAGATAATACAAGATTACTCAGCCATAAGCAACGCATCACTTAACACTGAGAAAACGGAAATCATACTCCTGGGAAAATATCAGACCCCTTGGACGCCATCTACCCAGGGCTAACAAACTAATACAACATGAAGACTCCTCACCAGACATAGGAGGCAAAAATCAGCATTGACCCCACTGAAACTTCCCTTCACCACCAAGCCAACAGCTGGACCTGTTCGTCACTTGGGGGTATGGTTAGAAGCAGGAGGTTACGCCAACTCCATGATGGAAAATCAACTTCTAAACAAAAAAACAAAACGCATTGCCTCCTTACATAGACACCAAACAGGTTTAACAGGAAGGGTCATGGTAGCCAGCTTTATGATGCTATCAATCATATGGTTCACGGCCCATGCGATCACTTTCTCACCATCCTTCTTCAACACAATTCACGCCCTATAAAAGGATGACTCTGGTCCAACCACAACCCCCCTGTACGCCTCGAAACCCTATTTGGCTCTATAAAGGAATGGAGGTATGGGGCTTACTAATTACGTAGAGCAAGCGACCCATATACTAGGATTCTGGATAGCTCAGGTGACTAGCCCAGATCTTTCAGACACACATTGGGCCAGAACAGCAAGATATAACTTTGCACGAGCAATACAATTAAGAAACCCAGATCACCCAAACATTAATCAAGTATCTGGAATCTCATCCTACAGCTGAAGGACCACACGGTACTCCTGCACATTTCAAACGAATACTCCTAGCCATGAGAAGAGCGACATGGCGGATCCACATAAGTGGTCAAACCAGTCACAGAGGACGCCCAAGGCTAACTCACAAACAGGAATAAATGACCAAATGGTCACAGACAAAATAATATGCAGAAATTCGAGTACCTTAGCCAGGATAGATTACCTGGACTATAATGACATATCCTACAACCTGGAGACTCAAAGAAGAGTATGGAGATACACACATCACCCTCTACACCAACCCAAGGTATGAGAACATGTATGGAGGTGCATGAGGAGAGTATACCGCACAGCAGAATGGTCAAATGCCACTCACACCTTATGTATAATATGTGGTCATTATGGAAGCTTAGCCCACCGTTTAAAACAATGCACAACATCAGTGGCTGTATGGAAAGAGGCCATGCGCCTATTCCGTCAAGAAAATTGACAACCATTCAGCCTAGCAAGAAACATGTTCGTTATAAACATGGACTCTCCTATACACCCATCCCTCAGGGCGTTAATAATAGCAATAGCACTATGGAAGATCCATATGATAGTATTGAATTCGTTCATTGGAGCAGCGCCTACAATCCAAGAAGCCATCTATCATTTACACAGCCATATATTGGAACATTTCCAAGCATGGCTGTTTGGACACATGACCCCCTGTAACAGAAGGACAATCAACACATGGTTCCCCATATAGTTCCTAAAGGTTGATCCTTTCCTTCACACATGCTGCATCCAAGAATAAGCCAGAATAACCCCCCTTCCCTACCATCTTAGACTTGGTGATCCTGGAGACAACAAGAGGGGCCTTGAACCCTCTGGGGTGTCTAATTTTTCGAATTTCATTAGTTTCCCCACAATATTGGATGTGCTTGTCCCCTGGTCAACCTTCCCCAAATAAATATTAAAGGTCTCCAGAGAAGAACTAAAGATGATATGAGCCAAGAGGTTATTATGAGAAAATAAAAAATGTAAATATAAATTGAATTTTTAATTGCACTGCAAAACAAACATTAATGGCAAGATTCCCTTGTTGGGGATGAGGAGAAAAATCAGAAAATCGAGGATGCCAGACCAATAATCCTGATTATGGCAACGGGTCATATGCCCTGATGGGGGGGAACTGAATCCTGGATTTATTATTATCATGAGTAAATAAATTAGCCTGTCATGACAAAAGGTCATGGGAACCGTAATCTGAGTAGGCATTAGTGATGAGGAAGAGGAAGAGAGCATAATGCCAAAGGTCATCCTGAGCAGCATTGAGTACTGATCAACCATACTCAGCTTGTACTAAAGAAGTATTTGACCTTGTGTATGAAGCGGTACTCTCCTGTCCCAATCTCTTCTCTCAAAAATCTAGGCAAGAGGGGGGATGTGTTGGGATTTTTGCCCACATTCCCAGCTGACTAGATTACCAGGGGTCACTAGGGGACAATTCCTGATAGCGAAGTGAATTGGATATTGGTTGACCCTGATTTTGGGTTAACAATGTTTGGGGGATTTTAGGTAATTCATTTAGTTTAAATTCATTGAGAAACAATCTAGGTGAATGCTTAAGGTCTTGTTGGGCAGAGTTTCTGAAAAAATGGGGGCATCTGATAGTTGACAATGATTAACTATCAGGTGTACCAATTGGGATTGGTTTTGTTTCATCATTAACTGATTAGGAATTTAAGGATTAAGTTGCAAGGCAATTGATGCCGCCTGCAACTAGTAAATTGATCAGTTAGTTTGCAACCTACCTTAATGATTAACAAGTCCCATTACCTAAGCAGGTGGCTTGCCAAATATAGTTGATTTAATAAGATTGAGAGGCACGTTATGTACACGTTTTCTGACTCTTTCTGACTTAGGTCTCGAGGATGTCCAACAATGGAATCCTAGCCAGGATGGGGAAGACCTTTGCTGATGAGACGATAAATAGTAATTCAATGGCAATAGCTGCCATTTCATCGTTAAGGTGCCAACTGAGGTTTGGGCACCAAATTTCCACTATAAATTCCCCTAAGAATTCACTTTTAAAAGTAATTACCAGAGAAAAAATCATTACCAGAATTCGTTATTTGTTCTATTCTCCTTCAAGTTAATTATTGCTGTGTGCTTTAATTGAAGATTTTTTTGAAAAATAGTAAGTATCAAGGATCTATAGAAGAGAATCTGACTGAGATGTAATTGCTGATGACTGTGTGTCACCAGAGAGAAGCTGTAAACAATGATCTGAGAGTGAATCAAGTTAGGTGGTATAAGGGAACAAATCCTATTGAGGACATCTTAAGTATTTCAAGGAGGAACTTTGGTCAAGAGTTGGACCTAACCTAGTGATCTATTCAACTATGGATAATAGTCTTAGTACTATTATCAACTGAATATATATTATTATTGGACAACGTGAAGGATTGCACAACACCAAACTTGTGCAGTTATAATTTTAGGGGTTATCAGTCATGAACAATCCACAAAACCATTTACTTTAACAAAAACTAATATGACCAATAATTATGAAATCTAACGTGCCACCAAAACCTTTCAATATGATGAATCAGGGATTCCTAAGCTCTCATAACAAAGTGGTGATCAAACCAGGGTAACACCATGGATCCTGTAATTACTTTTACAACTGACCAAATTACCGCCATATATATGTCATGAGAACCTGCTCCAAGAAGAACCCTGAAAAATTTTGCTTCATACCTATTGACAAGTACTTATAGAATTAAAACACTTGGGGAGATAACTTTGGAGTCAGTTATCATCAATGCTTATGAGAAATTTTCAATCTTATCATTATAACACAAAATGCCATGGCGCCAACCTACCTTTCAAACCTTAAAAATATTGGCAGTTTGCACCAAATTAGAAATTCATATTTTATCCTCCCAGCTCCACGAAAAATTCCATCATCTTCACCTACAAAATTCCTTGAGCATTATCAAATTTCTAGCCAAGTTCAAGAACCTTGCTGGGATTTGTGGAAAAATTGCTTATTAGCACTTTGAGGAAGTTAATCACAAAATCCTTAGCTGAATTTCTCACCAAATTAAAAATCCTTTCCTTGATTCAGTATACTTATGCTAAATAACCAGTATTGATAAAGCCATTGATTTTTGTCAAAACTAAGGCCAAAAGGTGAACCGGCGCTGCAATATACCCCTAAAATTATACCTCAGTAAGTATGGACCTCTCTATCTGGATGTCTCTGACACTGAGGATAATTTAATAGTTTTTAATAAAAAACCACCTTTGAGATGAACCAACAGATTCATGCCCTGACTGAGAAAGTCCAGCAGTTAAGTATGTTGAGTTAAGTGCAGAGACCCTAAAATAGCCCACAATGATTTAATTGTGACCAACTGATGCATCAATTTCATCAATGCCAACTCCCTTGCACTCAATGTTTGGTATTCCATCCAGGTATCTGTTGCCCTTATTGAGGAGAGCAACAACCCTGTGGTATGCAAACTACCTCAAAACCTGCCAATTTGACTCCTCAAGTTTACCAGTCTAATCCTCTTTGTACCAAAATACTAGCATAATCAACGATTAAAGATATACTGACTCAAAAACCAATATGACAACTCCAATATGTGAATGAAGTTTCCTCAGACAAAGCTGACCGGTTGGCAATAATTTACGAAAAATTTGCTACTGAAATAAAGAATTGAAGAAGCTGTGAACACTAATGGTACCTCAAAGTCTAAAGAAAATTAAGCTTGATAATATATTAAATGTGGAAGCCCAAAGATGGTGAACTCCATAGAATCCCCATGTGAGTATAATGACAATCCCCATGTCCAACCAAGTAACCAAATTTTCCTTTCCTATTTTGTTATCAAAAGTCAAAGAAAAATTGAATGAAAAAGAAAATTCACAACTTCAACTTACTCCATCCAAAAACAAATCTTGCCAGTCCCTCTTTCCTCAGGCCAACCTAATCAGCCAATTCTGAAGACTTTTCCTTTATGATATCATATCAAAATTAAGCTCTGCCTTATGCCAGGATTTACATCAAACCTTTGGCCTTACTGACTCCAAACATCAACAAGAAACCCAAAACTCTTCTTATGAACCATGAATCACCCCAGACCCAAGGATCTTGTTGGTATCCTTTCCCAATTAATCTGGACTCCAGGTCTTCTGCCAAAAATCATTACTAAGAAATCCCTTCTTGACATTGGCTATGAAAATGACCTCCAAAGCGGGCTTATTTTCCTAATGGCTGACAGTTCTTAACAGCCCTGCTGCAGTGAAGTGTTTGTTTTATCTGTTTATATTGCTGACAACATACAGTTCATCAGTGATGTCATCTTGTTTCATGATTACTTCCCAATGTTACTCTTAAATTATGCCATAAAGAATTTGGGATCCTTGCAAAATTAATAATGATCAATGGTACATACAAACTACTCAGGGAATAAAACGCTACTTAATCAATATCACCACACACCATTATCTCAGGACCAACTACTTGTTCAACTCAACTTTTAATTATGCACCGAATTTTCAAACTTTCTTCAAAATTTTAAGCACCTACAGGATTGTAAAAAAATAAGAATTACCTCAACTGACCGGGAATGAATAAAGACAATATCAAGTTGGATGAAGATTATGTTTTTTATTTAAACATGGGACATCACCCCAACGTCAATTCAATTAAACTAATTACTTGGCGGCCCTACCCATCTACCTCAAGCCTATTAACCCTTCACCAAAGCTGAAAGTCAAAAAATGCTTTCCCACGGGCCTATCCCCCTTTCAATGCCCTGGGCCTTCTCAATAATCATGGTTTTAAAAGAGGACAAAAATCTCTGAATATGTATCAACCCTATTCTGTTGAATAAGGTTACAAAGAAGAATGGTTACCCACTGCCTATCATTAATGACATCTTCAGTTCCATGTGTGAGCCCATGTATTCACCAGAAGTGTTATCTTCTTTGGATAATACCAAGTGGGCATGGATAAAGATTTAAGAAAGAAAACGCGTACATCACCAAGTATGGTCAATTAAAGTTACACCTGAATGCCATCTGGGCTTCCTAGAGGACTATGGAATTTTCAGAAAATCATGAATAGCCTATTCTGAGAGTAAACTAATTAAAAATTACTGTTCATCTTTATGATATTACAGTCTACTCATATACCTTCCAGAAATACCTCCAAAACCTGAAAATCACATTTGTATAGATCAAGATAGCCAATCTCAGCACTAATGGATGCCATGAATTACTTCTTTGAGGAAAGATTCCCTGACCCTGAGAAAAGTACTGAAAAATTTTCTACCATCCTATGGGTTTATAAAAAATTAGTTTACTCAACCATTTGATACACGACTGTAAAATTTATTCAGATTAAATCATCCAACCAATCATTCAGAAATTACAGGACAAGGTTCATGTCAACTTCATTTAAACAATTACCTAAAAAAGTTTAATGTATCATAAGCAAACAAAGATTCAATATGATAAATAGATCAAGATACTCTAATTAATCACCGTGGGAGACATAGTCCTTTCATAAAAATTACTCTAGTCCAAGTCCTGAAAATCAGCATAAAATGAATAGGTGGGGTGCTGTGGAACTACTAAGATCGCCAGTTCATTGACAGTATTCCTTTCCTGGTGTTATATCTGTATTCAACTAATAATTATTATTTTTTTCATTTTTATTCTTCAAAATGCTTTTCCCTTTGAATAATTTCAGTTGATAAAGTATAAAAGCCAGCCCACAATTTTGAATAAAGCAAAAAGATTCTGTATGCATTCTGTTCTCTTTTTATATTTACTGCGATTAGTCACCTATATGCCTTCTACAATATTTTGGGTCAGATGCCCCACTGTGAAAGCCTACCAACGACAACTCATATACCTGATTATACTGAAATTTGAGGTGTTGAACAAACCTCCCGTTGTGATGAATCCAGTATTCCTGAGTCTCATAACACCTTCCAGTTTGTAGACTATTTAGATCATTGCCAGGTCCAATTAGATTATCTTTTATAAAAAATAGCCCAGTTCTGTGATGCTAAATTCTCAATTTGGATAGGTCTTTTATCTGAGGGTAGTGTAAAAGTCTATTGAGGCTTCCATGAAAATAGAATTTTGCACCACTTTGAAAAATGCAAGATTGGGCAGAACGTGAGTAAGGTTAACAAGTCTTGACATGTGGTTGCCATTAGCTGACAATTTGATGTTGTGATCAAATTTCCATGGTATAAGATGACAGTGGGGTATTGATATAATTAACTTGATAAAAACCTATTTTCTGATACAGGATGGCATGGGGATGGACATTACAAAAAATAAGAAATATGGATGGAACAATCAACTTGAAACCAGAGAAAAACTTCAACAATCTAAAGTTTTGTATTACTAAATCACAGTAGGACTTTATCTGGGTTATATCTGACATTGTAAATATTTTTACTTGTTAATTTAATCTCCATCCAATAAAAGACTTGGTCTGGCATCTCAATATCTATAAATAGGTGAGAATCGAACATGCACCTCCATATGGTAGTTAGACATGATACTAAATAGTCTCTACCCTATGCTTGATATGAGTTTTAAGATAAAAGAGATTTAACTTTATAGGAGATGGGAAGCAGCACAATACCTGCTTTCTGCAAGCAAATCATGAACTCAAGCTACTTCAGGATTTTATGATAATAATCAAAATGAAATATTTGAGGAGTATCTGATTGACACAATAAAAAATTTGATGCACTTTTCACCATAAAAGCTTGCCATTATATTTGTTTCAAGAATTATCCCACCTTGGATACTTAACGGCTTAAAAATTTCCAAAAATCTTTTGTTTTATGTAATATGAGTTGGTTGCCACTGATAGTAGGCTTATATATAATACTCTATCATGTTGTTTCAAACTTATTTTGTTCAAGATGTGCTACAATTAAGGTACAATGCTCAGTAGATCGGTGTATCTTCCTTTAGGTTAGGATTACCTAGTGCTAAAAAAAGTACAATACTCAGTAAGCTGGAAAACGGAAGGGTAAATAGTCATCTATTGATACATTAGGCCTTTATAAAAGTTGCAATAATCTAAAAAAGCATAGGGAAGACAAGATTAATAACTCTCAGCTACATGATCATACATCTGATGCTAAAGTTATGTGAGTAAGGTTTTTTATTTTCAGGATATGGTTGCACCATATGATTTCATGGATGAGGTCTTTTTAAATGTCATCAACTTTTATTATCTGGTTCTTTTTCTTTGAGGTATGAAATGTAGCTTTTTCAATTACTATTTAAAAGTAACAAACTCAACAGATGGTACATTATTAAAGACTGACTCTCATTTCTTCAATTAAAGCGATATATTTTTTATCATTTAGGAAGCATTAGCAACTCGCTCTATGATCTTCCTGATAATAACGTTATTGAATTAGACCACAGATATCCAAAGTAGGCATTAAAGATTAAGTCTAATTATGAGATTTAAAACACTGATTATGTTATCTAGCCTAAACTTTTCTTTCTCGTTGCAAACACTTTTGCAACCTATTCAATTCAAGACTAAATCTAGTTTGATAATCTCACAGAGGAGATTAGTCTGCGCCCATGTCTGGGAGCAGTTGGGCAAGCAAGGCAAGAGGAGCAGGCGGAAGGCCCGCGGCCTCTAACGTTCAAAAACGCCCTGGAGAATCTGGCGGAATAGACAAAAATCTCAAAAAACTGGCGATCACAATTTTCCCTGGAGATACTCGCATGGAAAGCACGATGCAACCAGCACATCAACACGCCACACTCCCAGCCACTTTTGTCGGTGGAATTTGGAGTCCGTGTGTATCTGGACATCCAAAAAATGGCCTTATGGGAGAAATTTTGTGAAGATGTACACAAAATTTTCCCAACCGCGGTGTACATTGCACCTCACTCCATGTCACATGGTTGGCTGGGCCTAGGTTTTGAAAGCAAAATAGCAGCAGATGAGGCTGCAGTGGTGCGCATAGTGGTTGACCTCCCCGAAGGGCAACAGGTCATCAAAACCAAATGCACCAGATGGACAAAATCAAACCAAATTTTCCTCACATTTGACTTTTTGCCTACTTTGGTAAAACTTGACATTTTGGAGCAACACCTGAAAGATGGTCTCACCATATATGGCGAAGTACAATCTTTCAAAATGTAACATTTCACGCTGATGCCACACCTGTGCACTGGCAAAGCCATCGCAGTTCTGACCCCAACTGAGGAGATCGCGAAGGACCTAACCCAGATCCCGCACTCCACCTTTATTGACATCACAGGGCATACCACCCACCTATTCTGGGTAACCGTGGACAGCGCGCCCCCCATTTGCACCCACTGTGATGCGTTCAGTCATAAGGCGCATGAATGCCCCATCAAGGAGGGCGTCACATTCCAAGAGTACCCCTCAGCGGCCATGGCCAGTGGAGAGGCGCACTATGAACCAACCGCAAGCACCAAGGAGGCTTTCCTGTGGGGAGCACAAGGCTGCTACCTATTGGTAAAGCCCATCTCCCTGCAGGAGTGGAAGAAGGCCAAGCAGGCCCATAGGGCCGCGGCCAAGGAAGCGGCCAAGGCCACCACCACCATCCCACACTCACAACGCCAGGAGGACATGGAGACCTTCACGGTGGAAGTGACTTGGGAATCCATCACCCAATCAAATTGGGAGACCCATGCTGAGTGGGCCACTCAATCCAAGGATCCGATGGGAGACTCAATCTCACCCAATCGCTGCACCCAAGCTCCAGTTGAAACTGACTTGGGACCTATTCCAACTGAATATTTTTTTTTGCCCCGCTTGACATTGCACCAAACTTATCTGCACCACAAAAAATTTGCCCAATGTCGGGAAAACAAAAGCAAAGGCCAAAGCCAATGCGACTCTTTCTGCAAAAATTAACAAAAACCCCAATAGCGTTGCTGCTAACACCTGTGCTGCTGTGAAAGCCCGTGGGGACCTTGAAGAGGCTGGTGGGCCTGGGGGCCCCCTCGCACCTAAGGTGCGATGGGGGAAACCTTCACTCTAGGGATGCTGAATATCGCCGGACAAAGGCCTCCCCGTCCCAGGCTAAGAACTGAGTTTTTTTACAACACAATCTACCCGTGGATATCCTGGCCATCCAGGAGTTCCACTGTCCACGAGGTTCTGAGGAAGCTTGGAAAACAATGCTCCTCCCATCCCTATCCTTTTGGTCGAAGCACTGTGGGGTGCTAATTCAGAAAAATAATTTTTTCAAATTCACATCCTCAGAAACATTCCTAAATGGCTAAGTGCTCGTTGTCGCCTTCTTGTGGGCTGACGTTGCACATGCAATTGTCAACATCTATGCCCCAAACGGTGCACATGAGCGTCAGGAATTTTTCTCATCGGTCAAATCCCTCCCGCTACCCCCTGATTCTTTCCTAGTTGGTGACATGAACTGTTGGCTAACCTCACCAACGGACTGGTGGCCGCCCTCACCCCATGCCCCACAGGGTCACTTAGAACTACGCGTTCTAAAAGCCACCCTTGGGTTAATGGATGCGCTGCCGCGACATGCCCCACCGCTCAAAAACATGACATGTCCCCACGTCCACAACAGCCAATTAAGGTCCATGACCCGCATTGAACTTATTCTAATGCCGGTGAAATTCCAACCCCACATCTCCCACTCAAAACAACAAAAATGGAATTCTCCAACCACCGACTGGTCTCAATAACATACCACTTACCCATCACAGTTGCAAAAGCCCCACATTGGTGCAAAATCTGCCCCCACGAGCTCGCGTTGCCAGGATTTTCCATGTGGGTGGAAGAGGCAACTTTGGCGAAATCGTTTGTTGCACCGTTTTGTGCAGACCCCATTTCCACATGGGCAACTTTTAAAGAGGACACCATCCGCCACTATTGCCATCTCTCCTCCAGATGCTCATGAGCCACATCGGCGGTTATCTCGCGCGCTCTGGCAGAATTGGCCCACTTGGAGTCCAACATTTCAGCCACAGGATATAGCCCTGCATGGGGCCAGAAGTGGGCGGAGGCAGCCACCCACCTCAACGCACTCAAAAGGCAACACAAACATTGGGTTTGTGTCCAATACAGGGCCACATGCATCACTAAAGGCGACAAGTGCACCACATACTTCCTTAAAAATTTTTGCACCATGCCAGAGCGTGGCCTGCACACAGGTGTGAAAATCAGATAATTCCGTTGTGGACACACCAGCCAAAGTGGCAATCAAAATGCAAAAATATTACTCTGAGCTAGACCGAGCCAAACCAATTCAGCTGGCCAAAAAGGCGGAATTTCTCAACTGAGCTCATATCTGCACCATTTTCTGATACCCGGAAATAATGAATTTAATTACTATGAACAAATTATGGACAGCCATTCATGGTGCACCAAACAGAAAATGCCCAGGCCCAGATGGCATTCCATATGAGTTCTACAAAAAATATTTCAAATATATATCCCCATTACTGCTAGCCTCACTTAACCAAAGCCTGTTGGAAATGCGCCTCCTACAAGGAGGACATGAGGCCTTTACTGTCACACTCTTCAAGAAAGGGGATAAGCTTGACTTAGCCAACTGGCGCCCCATTTCTCTAACAAATACAGACACCAAAATTTTAACCAAAATCATGGCTAACCGTTTAGGGACTGTAGCATCTGCCACCATCTCCCCAGAACAATTCGGTTTCATCCCCAGAAGGTCAATTTGGGATAACGTGCACTCTGTGGCTAATGTATGTCAGTCCACAGCCTCTGGGGCACTTGTATTCTTGGACCAACAAAAGGCCTATGATAGAGTAAACTGAAAATACCTTAGGGCCTGCCTCCATCAATTCCGCCTACCCCCCGCTTCATAAACTGGGTGATGCTGCTCACAGAATCTGCGACAATGGCAGTGCGTGGCCCAGGCTTCCTAACGGAAGTAGTCCGCCCTCAGAGGGGCCTGCAACAAGGGGACCCCTTAGCCCACTCTTATACAACTTCAGCCTTGACCCACTACTGCGAAATGTGAATGCCCAAATCACTGGGGTCCATGTGCCAGGCCAAACCCCAGTCAAGATGATGGCATTTGCAGATGATTGCATGGTGGGGGTGTCTAATAACAAAGATGCACGCGCGCTTGAAGCCCTCATCCAGGAATATTCCCAGGTAAGCAACGCGGCACTGAACGCCTCCAAAACCGAAATCATCCTCCTTGGTCAGTTTCAGAACTGCTGGGCCCCAGCAATTAGAACCCAACCCGGCCCATCTGCTCGCCCACGTCCACGCCTTACTAACTCAACACACACAGCTCCACTGGTGCTCCCCTTCATGCCACGTCCTACCATAGGATCGGTGCGCCATCTAGGCGTGTGGATGGAGGCAGGCGGATATGCGTCAGCAGTAATGGAGTGCCATATACTGGATAACGTGACAAAGCGAATCGCCTCTCTCAGAGCCCACCCTACTACCCTCACTGGCAGGGTTGTTCTTGCCAACTCTATGCTCCTATCCAAAGTCTGGTTCAGAGCCCATGCCATCCCCTTCACCCCAAGCTTCTTCAAAACCCTGTATGCTTTGCTACAAGGTTGGTTTTGGTCAGGCCGCCCTCCACCAGTACGGCTAGAGGTCATGTTTGGCCCTCATCATCATGGTGGCATGGGCCTACTTGACTTCAAAGCCCATGCCGCTAAAATCCTGGGCACCTGGATCGCGGCTATCACCACTCCTACACTCCCATCCCAACACTGGTCCTGCGCGGCCCGTTCCAACTTCTCCCAAGCCTTGGGCCTAAAGAATCCATCAAACCCCCACTCCCTGATGAAACACCTCGCATCACACACATCGGCCACAGGTCCTCATGGGACTAAAACCCACTACAAACGAATCCTACTCTCCATGCGAAGCGCAGGGTGGAGAATTCGTATTAGTGGACATACAACCCAAAGAGGCCGCCCCTCTCCTCAGTTCACACAAGAGGTACAGGGGCTACCCATCCATTATAGTGTGATCCCCATTTGACCCCAAGTCCTATCCAGGGTGGACTACCTGGACATGATGGACATCCCTTATTCCACTGAGAACCAAAAGAATATCTGGAAATACGCACACCATCCTCTGTTGCAGCCTCAAGTCCGCTCCCATGTGTGGCGCTGCCTGGGGCGGGTGTATCGTACAGCTGAGCGCTCTAACGCTTTACACTCATCCTGTGTCATGTGTGGCCAGTATGGAACGCTGTTCCACCGCCTGGAGAAGTGCCCCACCTCTAAAGTGATATGGTGCGAAGTCCAACGTCTGCTGGGCCAGGATCAAACGCATCCCTTCAGTCTGTCAAGAGATATGTTTGCTTCATCAATGGCCTCCCCCCTTCCACCCTCCCTCCGTGCTCTGGTGGTTGCAATCGCCATGTGGACTATCCACACAATTGTCTTGGATCCATCGCTGGCTCCATTCCTACCCTCCCAGAAGCTGTCCATAGATTCCAGTCTCATTTGGTGGACCATTTTCAAGTGTGGATGTTTGGATATCTCCCACCGCGTTGCCAACAGCTGGTCTCCTCCTGGTTCCCAGTCTGGTTCATCAAATCAGACCCGTGTGTGTGTGTGTGTGTGTGTGTGTGTGTGTGTGTGTGTGTGTGTGTTCCGCCACACGTGCTCAATAGTGGCTACGGCCCCTTCACACGTTTTCTCCCCCTCCCCATAAGTGGCGTTCCCGCTGCCAACAAGAGATAGCATCGCTTCTCTGGGGTGCCTCCCCTGGTACTAAGTTTATCTTTCCTGAGTCATATTCAGAAGTGTCCGTCCCATGATCGGCCTTCCCCACAATAAATTTAAATTTAAATTTAAATTTAAATTATGTTATCTAGCCCAACACGACTTTAAACAATCTGATTTTGCTTTAATTGATCTAATCATTATGTTCCAAATCCAATAGTTACATATAGGGATATTTCTGCCGTCATCTTATATGTTCACCTATACTTAGCCTTTGTTGCCAATATTTTTTTCGTCTTAGGATATTTAGAATTTCATTCCTTTTGTTATTTTTCCAAATATAAAAAACAAAAACCTGAGTCATAAACTAAGGCTACTACTCGCTCTATCTTTAAAATCTCCATATATTCCAGAATTGTCATGCGGCGCTTTCAATTCTTCAAATAGCCTTTTACTTTAAATGAAATTCCATTATTTCTATAGTACTCACAGTAAACATTGTACTCAATATCAATTGTGCTCCTAAAATAAGAGCATTGATGATTTGTGGCTAGGAGATTGACTATAAATATTACTGAAAAATAATTTGATAAAAAATTACCTTTCACCCAAAATTTATCTAGTATTTCAGAAGTCATTCCTCAAGTAAAGTTTTACTATACCAGAAATTTAAGGAAATGATTATCATATATCTTTTCAAAAAAATATTCAGCAGACTAGACAATTACAGGAAACAGAAGTCATGCAATCAAGGTATGTTGAAGAATTAAGGAAGAGCTGTTACAGGGGAGGATACCCAAGTGGTAGAGTAGGGACCTCTACCGCTGCCTCCCCGAGTTTGATTTTGGTACTGGAGCTTTGGGTAGGGGACAATTATAACTGTGTTGGCGTTGTGCACCAATGCACCAAACTGAGATAGCGAATAGCAAAGGCGGTCCATGGAGTTCCTGGCTCATCATATGCCACACATGGAGGTTTTCCGGATTTTATCCTCCTTTCCCATTCATTTGATTTCCCTTAATCAGTGTGGTATCATCCTCAGGTCGGCCCACCTCAAATAAAATAAAAAAGGAAGAGCTGTTACCTTTTCATTAGTGTTAGTTTGACGCAAACTCATGTTGCTCACTAGAGGGGTCTGACCCATTCAGGAATTTTATCTAAGAATCTTTTAACCCAAAATGGAGCCCAACACATAAGAGAAGGATACATAAATGACAATTTGTCATGTTCACATCAATCCATACAGTCCCTATTTTTAAGAACGAGCTAAACTAGGATTGAGCTTCACACCTCAGTTTAAAATTTGATTCCTGCATTCTCACCTTTGGAAGATCTGGTTTATTGGACAAATACTGTTGTGCGGATTCAAGCACTTTAATAACAAGAACATCCACCTTATACCACCTAAATCATACCTACAGCATAACTTAGAACAGTTACTCCAGGATTATGAGAAATAAAATGGTATAAATTATAGTCAGCTAATATCCTTAATAAGCAATGCTGAGAATTTTGGAAATACATTATTGGATATCTTGAGCCAAAATATGCAACTCATGGATGACTATTGTACATAACTATGTATTAAACTTGGAATTATTTTTTTAAGATCAGAAAAACTTAATGTCCTGAAGTCACTATATATCCAACTGGAGAACAATTTTCAGGGTGTAAAACAAGTAGATGACTTCAACCATGAACTTAGACAGCATAATTTCAATGACTGGTTGAACTTTATAAGCCAATTGAAGTACAACGTGATTGAGATTATCTGGAAAGCTATGAACAAAGGAGGAATTACCACTGATAGATACAAGGGGTAAATTGGCTCTGATCAGAGCCCAAAATGCTATGACCGCCACATAAGTTGAGGCTCACCAAGATGAATCTGTAGAAGAACTCAGTTGGTACATCCATCATTATATGTAAGTTGCAGCGCAACATATTAAATGTACCGCCAAAGCTATGAGTCCATTACAAGAATAATTAATTTTCTCCAGAGTCAAAATTCTCCTCAAATCAATATATCAAGGCATTAAAGGTCACCTGTTTCACCTTAGCAATGATTTATTGAAGTACTGAATGCCAATGATGAGATTGACTATAGTTTTAATAACTATGAGATGCTAACATCAGCCAGAAAACTAAAAATGAAGTACTCAGAAACTTGATACAACAATTGTGGTCTGGATTTGTTAAAACAATTTAAACAGTAGTCAGAACAAGAACAGGAGGAATGATTTATAAGTTAATGGCACATCAAAACTGGTTTTCATGAAGGAAGCTATCGATTTGACCCTTGAGTCTCAGCTCAGGACAAACCAGAATCATTTAAGGATAAATCATTAGAGTTAATGTAGATATTCATTTTACCAGTCAACCTCAACACTCCATGTCTGCTGCCCATTAGCATTACCTTGTTCCTCAAGAGCTCCAGATCAGGTTCAGTTTACTCTAACAAATTTGGTAATCCCAGATCCTGTATTAGGTCTTCCCAGACGGCCTTTATTGATTCTGCCCGTGAGATGTCATTCCAATATGTTCAATAAATATTTCCCAATTAACCTTCCAACGCTAGATTAAAATGGAAATGTTCAAAATTTTTTTAAAAATGTTCAGGATGACCATACATGAAACTGATAGTCTTTTTATAAGCTACAACTTTGATACACTAGTTGGATGATTAAAGTTAGGACCTAATCATGCCTTGCCTTTCCAAAGAAAACTGAGGCATTACGGACATTGAGAACGCCATGTTATGAGATATTGGCAGCCCAGAGACATGGCCATTCACAAGTTTAACATAATGCCTATCTAGTTCCAAAAGAATGAGACCATCACTGAGGTTGCTGAGATGATTTAGCACAAAGCCCATGTTCTATTGGGAGAAAAGGCCATGGTTAAATTTTTTGTGAATATTTCTCTTTAAAACTACCAAGGATCTCCCTATGCTGGCCAATCAATATTACCTGCACTAGTAAAGGAATTAGAAACCTTGGTCATGATTGAGTACTTGAAACAATGTTCTATCATTTTTGGCCATCCAAAGTAAAGCCACATGACAACCGCTTTAATCAATGAAAAGATAATAATAAAAAGTGAAGTAAGGGATAATACCCTTACATGAAGATCTTGGACCTTGTTGAGTAATCTCTGAAGTGACTTGCTGGATATGTGACTCCAAAAATCACTATACTTCCAGCTGCCCTAAGAATTGGCACAATGAAAATATATATTTTTTCCCGTGAATGATGAGGACCATGGAAAAAAGAAATAACAGTAGAGGAGGGATACTCTATGAAAGTTTAGGGGAGCATCCCCTCTGCTTGGACTGGGTGGCATTCCCGTTCCCTATGAAAAAAGGTTCTGAGAAGTACAGCTGTCCCTCTCATCTCACAGAGAGACCTCGCCCATGTAGTATATTAGCAATGGGTAACAGATCTCCCTTTGAAAATTCCACCACCCATCCCTGAATTTACTTAAGCTGAATAGTTTGGTGAATTGAGGAAATTTGTGCTGAGATATATGGAAATTGGCATCCCCAGGGGGCAAAGGGACCGCATGAAATTGATAGCAACAAGCCCTTGAAATCAATGCCTGAGAGCCCTAAACCCTCAGCAACGGCACCAAGGATGCATACTTTTGGAAAATGAAGTATCAAATGTTGAATTGTCAGCAAAACTCGATAACATTGTGCCATTGGAAAATGCAATTCACAGTTTGAAACTCACCCCAGACACATCAAAATCTTCATCTGATATTTCCTGCTTGGATACACGGATGCCAGAAAGACTATGTGCAGGTGGGTTGGGCGTCCCAAAAACGTTTTTGACCTCTTGTGACCACCCCTATGTGGGGTGGCCTTAGGCAATTCCCACTGCCCATCAGGCGAGACGCCATCACACCAGTTGCCAAAACTGAGATAAAATAGGCAATTTGGGCATTTGTGGATGAACCAACAGCGGCTTGGCCTTCCACCAATAATTTTTTATTCGGTTCTAATTAAATTCGTCCTTCCCCCTTCCCTCACTTAATGTTTTCCAGTTTTAGATAGAAGCTTGAGGGACCTGATCTCGCCTTTTCCTAAGCTATTCCCCAAATTGATCGTCTATTTACACAGTTGTAACACTGAGAGAATTGACGGACAATTTTCTATTCTTGAAATCCAATTAAAAATCCTTTTATGTTTAAAATATTATAAAAGTTCAAATTTACCTTGCCAAACTCCCATGACAATTGCAATGAGGCTACATGGCCCGCATAGTGACTGGGATAGCCTGGTCCTATTATTAGCTTTGACCTCAACCATAGTCACTTGGGGTTATCAAAGCAAGATCTTCCCATATATTTTTTACAGTTCTCACAGCTCTTTACACTCAGACCCACTAGCTCTGGAGCTGTAACAGCTTGGTTTTTCGCCAGCTTATTTCTTTTATTGATGGCTTTTCAGCACCCCGTTGTTATCTATTACCCAGCTTACTCTGATGATGTTCAATCGGCAATGCCCCTGGAATTCTAGATCACCTTTTGGGTGCTCTTATATCCCAATTGGCATGCCATTCTAAACTTTATCTGACGTCACCATGAAAGTAATTATTAAATTATACTTGAATTTGATTGGCGATTTAACATTATTCTTTGAAACCACTGGAAAGCAAAAGAGCTCATTACATAGAGCTAAATCAGGGCTGAATCTAAAATTTTAGGTAAGTTAAATAGATTGATTCAGTCAGTAAGGCTTCCTGACATAATTAACCAAAACTTCCAGAATCCTCTAAATCTTTAAAAGTTGAACCAGGTTAACTTAGTCAGCAGGGGTGCCCAACATAACGTGAGCCATTGTAATTTATTAGTTTAGTGTAAGATGAAACACTTGAATCAGATAAAATCAATTGGCAGTGGGTCCAATCAATAAATCACAATATACAATATTGTAAAAACATATTCTGGTTAATACAATTCAACAACTGAGATCAGATGGTTGAGACTAACCATGAAGTACTAGGGGCCTGCTTTACTTGTTAACCAAATTTTTGGCCAGAACTAATAATGACATCAATATGTGGCTCCATCAAGCCTCTTCAATGTTTTCAGTATTGATGTTGTGAGCCCATTAGCCACCGGCATACATGGGGATAGAAAATACTATTAGCCATAGACTTTTTGCATAGATAGGAAAAGGCGATTTCTGTGTCAGCTGTGACCATAAAAGCTTAGCTATATTTCTCTTTTTTGCTTTATTTTCACTAAGCGTGGATCCTTACTGACTTTACTTCTAACAATGAGCTCAAATTGATTTCCAAGGAGTCTAGGAGCTAACATTTTTATTTGCGCTAACTAAAACTTACACCCCATACCATTTTATCTACCAATAGGGCAGTAGAACATTTTAATTTGATATTAGTATCTATCTTAAAAGGATATGCCTCCTTCAATCTTATGCGCTAGAACACTATTCCATGTGCCATATTGCTTACCAAATAAGCTACCATTGGATAATCAAGATGTCCTACCTTTCTAGCCCTATATGGAAGTGCACCCATACTAAGAAGTGTTCAACCTCTGATAAACTCCTCAGTCCCTAAAACTATGAACATAATTTGAAGGCCTTAGAGGCCAATATTATCTGACATAAAGCCCTTGCTACTGTTATTTTTTGAAGATTTACTAGCTTAGTTATTCTACTCCTGCTTCAATAGTTGGAAACTGTTTTGGCCAATATATCCCCAATTCTGCTATGTGTCTTACGGTATTTCTTACCCTTTCTGTAGCTAAAAAAGCTAAAACAATATTATTGGCTCTTCTGGTCTCTTCTGGGTAGTAAGCCCTCTCTAACTAGGAATTCTCCTGATGCAGGCATTAACGACAAGCTGCCCTTAATGCTTGTCTACGCTTCTTAATATGAAGATAAAATTAATATAAGATGATATAAGATGAAAAGATGATGATTTTAGATAATGTTTTTTTATTTCAAGGCCAGGTGACAGTATTTTTATACCTCTAGGACATCTCCTGGCCATACTCATTTACTAGATTAATTCAATTAAATCATGAGAATCCTCTATGGATTATGGCAGTGGTCTATAAGTTTCTTAAGTTAAATAAGCCCTTGATTTAACTTAACCACAATTATTTCAGCTAAATTGGAGACACTCCTACTCTCATATTTGTGAGATTTTAGGCGTAATATTAGCACCTCAGTGGTTTAAATTCGCCTTTTAACCAGCCTGATTACGTTTTATCATACGGCTGACAATATAGTAAATTAGGGAAAAATACGAAATTTAAATAGTGACGCACCCTTAATTTGGACGTTAACAGGCCTCTCAATAATAGTTGGTACTCCCTAATTGGGCCATCCATTTGTAAGTACTATTGTGCAAATTACAAATACTAACAAATACAAGATTTAATGTTCATTAGAAAAATTCATTAAATTCAAAAGTGCAATTAAGTTTATGCCATAAACCCACTTGATTTACCCAAGTGGGTCCCATAATCAGCCTTAATAATATTATATCATAGCTACTATTAGCAAGAATAATCCAGATGTATAGGCACAATAAAGGCAGTTTCAGGGTGAATCTGATTTAGCAGATTATGCTGACAAATTGTAAAGATCAAGGGATCCTTTAAGAAAGTAATCTATCAGCATTAAATGTCTTCTCAAAGGGTTTATTTTCAGGTCAACCATCAAAATCTAAAGTTTCCCCCACTTGACTATAATAAACCCTAAGTTTCCTGATTTTATTTTCAATATCTGTAAACAGTACCTTTTCTGCTTATTTCAATTTTTTTGCTGCTCTTGATTAAACAACGTCGGTGGTACAACAAATTGGACAGGACTATGAATATGCACTTGTTACTAGGATCCATTTGGGAGTCTGAATTGTGTCAGCTTATTCCTTCACCAAATAATGACGTCTACTCAGCCTAATGTTTGTCACTCAGCAGTTAAATTGGGCCATATTGGTGCACATGGAAGAAGAATCTGATCCTAAGTAACCTCCCCCTCTAAGAAGAGGAATAAAACCTTTATTGATTAATTATGTTTTACTAAATAATTTATTGTTGTAAAATTGGATTTATTTTTTATTAACTAATATATATTTCTTTTTTACTGTTATATATCTTTTACATAAGTTTATTTAACCAAGGTAAGCCGACCAGGGGATGGACATTACCAAACTAAAACTAAAATTTTAATAAAATAAAACTTATGATTCAAACAAAACATTGAATGGACAGAATGATTGAATTGTACCTAACAAAATATCCAACCAGGTGGGCAGTGAATACTGCTATCCCTCCATGGTGGATGGGGAGGGGGATTGTGGGGCTCATCTTCAGCCGCATCCATCTCATTCCAGTTTAGGGTGCGTGTTAAGGCAAATAGTAAGGGTGTGGGGGCATCGGCGGCATGGGTTTGATATCCTTGATGACTGGAACTTCTGAATAGTCGCCAGACATCATTATACCAACGATGTATTTGTCCAAAGCGTCTTCAGCTTTGAGGTGGGCGTCTGGGAATTTAATAAATGTGGCAATGTTGGTTTGGGTTATTTTTGCTTTCAGATTTTGTGCTACTGTTACCACGTTATGGATGGCTTAAGTGACAATTTTGTGTAAAGTTTTCATGTTGATCTTACTTTGTGGAGTAAGATTTATGGGGATGACAGGAGGTGGAATTCCTCCTGTGAGTGCAGCCACAGATTTGGTGGCAGCTTTGCGAAGCAGACAGCAATCTGGTGCGGTTGCTGCTTCTACTGCAAGCTGGTGGTTTTGTAGAACGGTTTGGCGTTAGGTTGTGGGACATATTTCTGAGGTGGGAATTTTGCATCCCATTCTGCATTACAGAGCCGCTCGCGTTGCAGCGTTAGTTCTTCAATGACGTTACCTGATTCATCAATTTCATCCAATAATTTCCATGGATTTTGGTTGAATTGGATTGGGGAATCAGCGTATGGTTGAGGTTTGTTTGATTTATTTGCAGATGCATGGGATCAAACTGGGATCCAATCTGATGTTTGGTTGGATGAATTATTTGTGGTATTGGGGCAAGGTGGGTGCTGATTGGTGGCTGCAGGTGCAGCTACAGCATCAGGCATTGGAGGAGGGGAAGGTAGGATCATACCCCATGTCAGAGTTGGCACGGGGTGGGCAGCGGATTGGTGGGCGTCAGGCAAACTTTTGGCATCAGTGGAAGTTTCTGAGTATGTGCATTTATGTTTTGAGTGGTATAACTCAAAACAGGATGGACAAATCATACATCCGCCCTCAACGTGGGCCCAGAACAGATGGTCGGGGGCAGATGGGATGGTGGCACAAGGGGGAATTGCTAAAGAAATTCTGTAAATTCAGGGCTGATTGTGGCATATGCCCGAGGCCCAGCGAGGTATGTGGCCCCATTTGGGACCACAAATTGCAAGATGGGGTTGGCGCCATAGGCTGCTAAACCTTCCATCAGCTCTTGGTGGAGCACTTTGGGGGGAGGTGGGTGGAAAAACTAGCGAACTGGACCACTAAGGTGGTGTCCGTTGGGAGCTGGGTCTGAGTTGTTGGGAGGGGAACATTATTAAAAAATAAATGGCACTGTTGCCACAGTGGCTGCATCAGCTTCACAGGGGAAGATGAGATCAAAGTACCCCTTATATGGGCGGAAGTCTATGAAACAGGCTGGTGTCATCACCACCTGAGCCATTTTGATAATGGCTTGGTCGTCATGGGGGAAGAATTTCCTATATTTGACCCTAAGACCAAAATGCATGTTGCTCTGGGGGAGCACCAGGGGGCAGTGGGGCACCGCTTGAGTTTGGGTGAGATGGGCATCGAGATCCTTGGGAGGAACAAATCGCCCCAAGGGTTTTAAATGACTGGGCGAGCCAGTTCAAGTGCGTTTTCCTGTTGGACAGAAAATGGAGGGGGAGTTTAGCCGCTGCCCCATGCTAGGACAGTCAGTGGGGGATCTGACAACAATTGGAGCAAGAATTTGGTGTGCTATTAAGTGTTTGCTTTTAATTTATCAAATTAATTCGCTCAGAAAGTTACACCAAGCAGAGAGAGAGTTATATTTTACATAAATTTATATACTTTATTTATTCTTTATCATTTTCCTTTCTAATTATATTTTATTCATCATCTTCCTATATTTGGTTTTGCACTAATTGGCCCTCTTTTTAAATATTTTTATGAATTTCTCTTGGATGTGGTTATAGATATGGCTGGGATAATCTCTTTGATTGTTGTTAGATTCTGGTGATTGACCCAAAAATAAACCCTTTAACAATCCAACTTATTGGGCCAATTTTTCCACCTAATGCTTGAGCTAATACTCTAATTAAAACCTATTGCAATAACATTGCTTAGCTAATTATCGCAATGAGGATTTAATTATATTACTAAAAGCTCAGTCTGAATACACTTGCACATTTAGGCCAACCTTCTCTGCAACTACACAGTTCAGGCCAATTAACTCAATGTCAAATCAACCTGATTATTCTATCAAAAGCTCAGGCCAAATACACTCGCACAGTTGAGCTGATTATCACTAAGATAAACCTCAGCAACTAGTCCTGATTAGTCAGGACCAATGAACAGATAACAGGCAGTAGAAATCATTTAGGATCAACCCAAAGATAACGTCTACAAATCACATGAATGAATAATTTAAAAAGCATAATCCTTTTTCTGCCTTAGGGCAAATTTCCATATGTCAATCCTCATAATTGGCATGATAGCATTTGCACATGGACCAACCAAGTGGAAGTACCTAGTTCTATAGAGAGGACAGTTGATATCTTAATTAGGGAGTTGTTTTCGTCAGCTGTGTGATGAAAAAATGATTGAGAGATGAAAAATTATTTCCCACCTATGGCAAATTTTGTATGTTGGAACACATAATTGGCATGATAGCACTTGCACATGGACTGCATGAATAGGAATTCTTAATGTTATCAAGAGGGCCAGTTGGCATCCCACTTAGGGAGTCCTTCTCATCAGCTGTGTGACAAAAACATATATTGTGCTGGTCTTAAAGTAATTTTTGTATGTTGACACATGTAACTGGCACAATAGCACTTGCACATGGACCACCCAAATGGGAGTACCTATTTTTAATGAGAGAGGCATATCAACGTCCTGATAAAGGGTACATAATTACTAAATTGATACCAAACACTCCCAGAATTTGTAATTCATCAGCAGTATGATAAAACTCATTTTGAGATGATCCTAGGACAATTTTGCACGCTCGACGTTGCAATTTTTGTCCCTAATTTAACTATATACGAGAGTATTTTGTCACCAATAAACCTAGCAATGGGTATCATTTGTATCAGTTCTAGGGTCAAACTTATATGGAAAATAATCTGTTGAGATTGCATGCCCAAATGTGGCCAGGTGATGCCATAGAGGTATAAATACTGGCGCCTGGCCTAATAAATAATTATTAAATAATCTAATCTAATAAAGATTTATTTTATTTAATCCTCTTTCCAGTTTGTATCTTAAGTACCTTTTGGAAGGTGTTAGAAAGCTGGATCCTCAGAATCCACAGGTTGTAATTGTACCTGCTTTGGTTGAAGTTCCTGATTACAAAGGGAGAATTATTTCCAATATTGACCAGAAGAATTAAAGCTATTTCAATAAGCCTAGTTAGTTTCCAAACGGTCTAATTTCTGTAAGCCACAGGTGAAATTGAGGATTATTTGGCTGGAATTCAGCCTGATTAATCATGCAGGAATTTATTTACCAAGAGAGCATCCTCAGATTTTCACAATTATATAAACAACCCCTGATGCTTTCATAATAGTTATAAATGGTTCTACCAAATGCGATTTAACTTCTGCAATTGGCTTGATCCATGCGTATTACAGAATAGTACCTCATTATTGACTTCAAATTTGGCCAGATCAAATCTATCTTTAGAATTCTTTTCACGTCAGGCATTTTTAACAACTAAAGTGTTATCAGATTCTTGAGCTTGCAGCTTAATTTGTGTGTCTGCAAGCTTCTTGACATTTGGTGGTAATTTTCTCCTCAGGATCATCTAGGATAAAAAATAGCAGTGATGGTAGGGCCAAGTGCCTTCCATATAGAACCTGGAAAGGCAACAGATTAGTGGCGAAGTGATAGAATATGTTGTAGGAGAACATGGCTGAGCTCAAGAACACGCTCCATTAAGATAGTTTTTCTGAGGTTAGCTTCCAGACAATGTTCACAAGTGTCTTGTTTACATTTTCATCCGTTCTTATTGTCTCAATATGGTAGGAAGCCAAGAGCACACCTCTCACTCCCATCAATTGATTGAACTTTGTGATAACGTTGGTGGTAAAATTGCTTCATTTATCAGTCAGGATAACCTGTAGACAACCATGTTTGTGAATGACATTTTCAAGGATAAACTTGGCCGTTGTTGCTGAATCCCACTTCCTGAATAGACTTGTCTTTAACCCACTTAGTCAAGTGGTCAATAGCCACAATGATAGATCTGTCCTTGGAGTAGCTAGTAGAAGTGGTTTAACAACATCTATGGATACAGTATGCCAGGGGAATATGGGCCAAATGAGCTGTTATGATGTGCTCTTTAAGAACTGTTTTTCGCCTTGACATTAAGCGCAACGCTCCAGTGTCTCTTAAAATAAATTGCATTGACTCCCAGTAGTAATATCTAACAGATGTTCCTTCTTTTTCTTAAATTCACCATGTCATATGGCCTTATTAAGCAAGTAATAGATCTGTTTGTGCCAAAGGTCTTGGAAAAGTTCCCTTATTTCCCTCATCCATTTTTCTAGAATGTTCTATTTTTGGCCCAAGTGTCCTTTTGTAAATCTGAGAGCAATTTTTGGATATATTATGGCTTGTCTTGGAATTTTCGACTGATCATTTTTGGAGCAGCTCATCTGCAGCCAAACAGATGTTGGCGATTGTAGGTAAATGGGTAAAGTCAGCATTTTAATGCTTTTCTCCTGCAGGATGCTTGATCATGTGATTATAGTCTTAAAGCTCTAATTTACATTAAGATAATCAGCCCTTGGTTCCTTCAAGTTGTTCAGCCATCTTATGGAGAAATGATCCTTTACAACTATAAAGTGGGTGCCGTGCAGATAAACCCAAAATTGCTTATAGGCGTATATGACTGCCAAGTATTCCCATTTCATCACGGTTTCGGCTCATGGACGTTTAAGGTCTGAATAGCCAAGTCAATTGGATGTTCCTCACCATCTTCCCCTATCAGAGGAAACTTGACTCTGATTACTGCTGAGCGAGGCATCAGTTTAAACAATAAACTCGCGCTTAAAGTCCAGGTATTGCAGAAATGGAGCTGTTATTAGGGCCAGTTAAAGTTGATTAAATGCTTCTTGACAGTCCCAATTCCAGTCAAATGTGACCTTGTCCTTAAGTAGATCTAACAAAAGCTCTCAAATTATTGAAAAATTGGCAATGAATTGGTGATAATAACCAAATATGCCAGGGAAACTAGTATATTGCGCTTGGATTTGGGCCATTTCATCTTTGATATTGCATCTAGTTTGGATGGCTGATGTCAGATTCCTTCTTTGTTTATTACAAACCCAAGGTATTACAATTGGTCTTTGAAAATTTGGCACTTCCTGGGTTTGGTTTTTTAAATTAGAAGACGCTAGTCTCTTGAAAATTACCTCTAAATGTTCCAGATGATCATTGAAGGTGCGGCTGAAAATGTTTATGTTGTCCAAGTAAACTAGACTAAAGAAAACTTTAGATCCCTAGGATTGTGTCCATTGCTCTTTGTAACGTAGCTGGGCATTACATAGCCCTTGTGGCATTATTGTTGGCTGGAATAGGCCCTCCTGAGCTATTATGGCACATTTTTCGCGCTCCTCTTAGGGAATATCAATTTGATAGTATCTACATATTAAGTCCATAACGGAGAAGAACTTTGCATAACCAAATAAATCCAAGACGTTGTCAATCTGTGGAAGGGATGTGAATCCTTCTTTGTGATATTATTCAGCTTTTGATAGTCAATGACAACCTGATTGCCCCACCCTTCATTTTAATATTAAAATTGGGGCAACCCAGGGGCTCATTGATGGGGCCAATAAGCTACAATCCAAGAGCTCTTTGATCTCTTTTGAAACAAATACTTCTTCTGCTTTTGAGAATCTAATTGGGAGTAACTGAATGGGGTCATGGACACCGGTATTGATAGTGTGCATCACGTTCCAAGCATAATAAATTTTAAAATTATTCTTTGCGTATATTGCTTAGATTTATGGAAAAAAACCTGAACTTGAGCCTTTTCTGGGTCAGGAAAGTTCCCTAATTTGGCCATAGGGATAACATTATTGATACCAAAGGACCCATTATTGGGAAGTTTTATCTCATATAGGGTCCTAAATTCATGAAAGGTCTGAAAATCTGTAGTTAAGAACAATTGCAGGTAGGCAATAACTTAATGCCTCTGTATATCAAAGGCCAATTCTGTAGGCTTGCAAATAAGATAAAATTATTTTTGTGTCCTGGAATGACTATACCAGGTTTGATATACAAATCTAATCAGGATCTAGACCATGGTTGAATTATTTCTTCATAAAATCCCTCTGGAATTTTAATAGTCAGCCCAGTAGAGATGAGTACTTGAGTTCTCAGGCAGCACAGTAACTTGCTGATTTCAGCGTAATGGGACTACCTTTGATTAACTAATCTGCATTGGTAAGGTCTAACTTTTGAGCATGATTTTGTGTACTTAATCTCACTATGACATCCTTGTAGGCCAGGTTAAAAGTAGATTTGACTTTTTCTTTTTGGCTTTCAACTCTTATTAAGTATAACGGGATGCTCTGCCCCAAGATGGTGAGTGTATCTTTTCCAAGATTAGTGACAACACCAAATCTTCTCAAGAAAGCAGTCCTATCAGGATGTCGTAGCTTGTATTCAGCAAAATTATGGCTGGTGCCATCACTACAATGGATTTAAACATTTTGTTAGCATGCTATAGGCCCCAAGCGACTTAGCGTTGTGGTCTCCTGCTGTGCCATACTCTTGGTAGTGGGCAACATCAGTTTAGTATTCTGCTTCTTGACTAGTTTGGTGCTGACAATGTGATAGGTGCCTCACTATCAACGATGGCTTAAACTCAAACCATATTCATTAAAATATTCTTATATGTACATTATGAGTAGGTATAAGAGTCATTTGTTAAGTTAATTTTGGGGTGGTTGTTCAGTTCCAAGTGAGACTTCAGGCTTGGGTAGATCTCAAAAAATTTTATATTAAAGTCTTCATTGGAATGGCCACTTGCGCTTCTAGCAGTGATGGCAGATCAGAAGAACATCTAGGATGACTATTTAACACTTGATTGACAAACTATTTAACATAAGGCTTTGATACTTCGGCCCAAGCTGAAACAGTGACTTCTAGCTGCTTTATATCTCTTTCTTTGGCTCAGGTGGTAAACAATTAGACATTGTCAGACACAATGTGGTGTAGGATATCTTAAGCCACTTTTTCGGAAAAAAAGCTTGCTTGGGCCAGGTGGAATGTGTTAGGGCACTATTGGAAAAGAGCATTCCACCTATACTCCACATGCTCTGATCCTGCCTTTTATTCATTATTAGCCTTTAGGGACATATACACCTCAGGTTTCTTATCAACTCGTTGGTAGCACAGACTAGAAAATGTCCACTTGGCCACAATTATGACAGGTAATCAGCCATGGTTGCTGATCAAATTCATAGAAATGAGCTGATTGTTCATTTCTTGATTGTTCAAATTGATATTATTTGGTCCCAAAAATCAAATTTTGACTGATTTCTGGTCCAATTATGGGTGTCAAAGCTATGTGTTCACTGTCTCAAATAGTCCATGAGTTTTAGGCTCACATGGTTCAATTAAAGGTTGGGATAATAAACAGCTGAAATTCACAGTATGGTTTGACAGCATGCTCCTTGGCAATTTTTGCATCATATTTGTATATAGCATAAGAAACGAGTAGGACCTGAGCCTCATGGTAGAACCTATATTTAATGTCTCTGATGGACTCATTCCTCTTGCATTCAATGTTGAGAAGATCTGTTTTATGGTCTGATATCTTATCGGGCCCTCCAATTTTGCCTTATTACTGCATTTTTGCATTCAAATAGGACAGTCATCACCCAGATAGGGCATAGCGATGTCAACACTATGGGAGTTCAGGAATTTTATGAGAGCTGTTGACTTTTCATGATCAGATCCGCCTCACATATAATTTTCAATAAATATAAGGAATAGTTTGACATACCCATAATTTTCAAACTATGGCAAGCTTAAGGGATTAATGTCATCACGCCCAGAATCAGAAAGGAGTTTTATTTCATCTGAAGTTTAGACATCTTGGTGAATCCTCTTTAAGAATTGGCCCACCTTTAGGATAAGTTTTATCCAAAGTTAAAATAGAAGCTAAAATTTTGAGTATATAATGAGCCTCTGAAATATCAGTTTCAGCATATGTCCCAACCCCTGATGACTCTGCTTCATGGAATTGTTCCAAAGTGCTAGATTCGAACTCCTGAATTTGGGCCTTAGGTAGTTTCCTTAGTCATTTTCAGCCCAAATACTTAGAATTCCACTACCTTTACACCTTTGAGGATTGGTTGAACAGTTGCAGCTTTTCCACTTGGGGGCATAAAATTCCTTCTTAAGGCTCTCATGTCCTTTTTGAATGTAATTTGAGAAGCCAATATATTCTGGACTTATTCAGTCAGATCAGTAACATGGTCATTTGTTGCCAATAGATGGGTTTGGAGCTCTTGCTTCTCCTTAAAAAGTTTGCCATTATTGGATTGCACTGATGACACTGTTGACACAGTCTTAAGGTGTCTTCATGTATTTGAGCAAATTAATCATTAGAATTTGGCCATGCTAGAATTGCAGCCAGATCCTCGATGCTCTTTTGTTAAATGCCCAGCTCAGTTCAGGTATATGTATCGAGCCAAACATGCATTGCTTTCAAATACAGATGATTTCTGCGAGCAGAAGTGGCATCTTATAGTCAGACAATGTCTGAGAAGACAGAAATTTTAAGTAATTTTCCAATTATGGTAGCATTTATTGATATTATTTACCCACTCACAAGTCAATCCATGGTGAGTGAGAACTTTTGCTGCAATCTTAGGAACTCTAACATTGAGTTGTTCTTTCAAAGTATTCAGTCCTCTATGGGCATCGTTGACATGTTCTGTATTGTAGATGATGACCTTTATGACTTTGGTGAAGCTGGAAACTAAGCTATCCAGAAGATTAAATTGGGAAGTTTGCTCTTCCATTTAAACTCTGTATATCTCTGTAAGCTCTATATTCTGCTGAGCCAGAATCCTTTGGGTAAGCTTAATGGATCCTGTACAAAAATGACCAAGAACTCATTGGTTGCTTGTGTACTAATGAGGCGTCTGGCCAGAGTTGCAATAGTTGCCTCTTGGTATAGCATGTATACTTCCAATCTAATGTCTGATCCTTCGAGTAATAAAATAGACTAAAGGATGGGTCCACCTGATATGTACTGATTCTTTACCCACAAAAGAGGTCTCCTTCATCTCCTTTACACTTTCCAGGGTAAACTCAATAGGGCCTGTTGAGTCCACATGCCCTCCTCCCACCGTGGTGAGACCTAAAGAGTATAAAAAACTACACTCAGTGTTTTGGCGAGCAGTGATAAAGTACACAGTGATTTCTTTCTCACTGGTTCCAGATCAATTTTTTTCAGATCTTCTGGCGGCATCTGCATGGTATCCAGATTCTTTTACATGATAAGTGTGTAATATGATTTGTTAGGTAGCACCACTTGTTAAGTTTCAAGATTTATTTGCTTAGTTAATATACTTTCTGCTTCAAAAGTTAGGGTTGAGTTTTGGCCAATATATCCTTGATTCTGCTATGTGCCTTACAGTATTTCTTATATTTTCTGTAGCTCACAAAGCTAAAACAATTATAGTTGACTATTCTGGTCTCTTTTAGGTATTAAGCCCGCTCTAATCAGAAACTCTCCTAGTTCAGACAGTAATGACAAGCTCCACTTAATTCTTGGCTACACTTCTTAATATGAAGTTATAATTAGTAGAAGATATAAGATGGACAAGATGACGATTTTAAATGCTGGGTTTTTTATTTTAAGGCCAGGCGCCAGTATTTTATACCTCTAGGACATCTCCTGGCCACACTTAACTATTAGATAAGTTCATTAAAACCATGACAATCCTCTATGGATTACATGCGTGGTTTTTTAAAAGTTTCTAAAGTTAATTTGCCCTTGAATTAACTTAATTACAATTGTTTCAGCCCAATTTAAGCACTTCACTCAATTATTGTGAGGATTTTAGGCGTAATATTAGTACGTCAGTGGTGTAAATTCTCCTTACAACCATCCTGATTACGTTTAATTATATAGCTGACATAACTCAATAAGTTGGGGGAAAGAAAATTTGATATTTAAATTATGATTCTTCCTTAATTGGGACGTCAGTAGGCCTCTCAATAGTACTAGATATTCCCTATTTTGGGCCATCCATGTACAAGTACTATTGCGCCAAATACAAATAGTTTTTATATAGAATCCAATATTTATGGAACATAATTCATTAAATTCAAAAGTGCAAATTAAGTTTATTGCGTAACCCACTTGATTCTCCCAAATGGGTCCCATAATCATCCATAATAATTTTGTATCATAGCTTCTTTTCTTTCCTGTTATGATAACATTAAGTTACTGAGATTCGATTTAAACAGAAAGATTTTGATAATCACACAGGTGAGATGAGCGAATTCAATAAAACCAAACAAAACTGGGTGAAAGTCGTATTGGGCAATGGCCAAAACAGTGCACCCAAGGGCAAAAAACGCCCCAGAGGGGGACCGGGAGCCAATGCCACCAAAAAAACCCTAAACCCAAAAACTGCCCAGGTTTGTGGAGTTTACCACAAAACAAAACCAATACATGGAAATACAGTAGCACAGCCCCTATCAAAAGTGGAACACGGGCTCCAACTTTTCTTAGGGGTCAATTCCTAACTCTGTGGGAGAAGGTAGGTGAGGCACAGGCCTCCCTCTTTCACCACGTGGTATACATTACCACCCACATCATCCACTATGGCTGAGATTGATATGGGTTTTAAAACCGAAGAGGACGCAGAAGCCACAGCAAAAGTCTGTGTCAAAATAGCCCTCCCTGAGGGCAAACAAATTTTGTGCACTGCGTGCACCAGATGGAACAAAGCAAATACTTTGTTCATCTCATTAGACTCACTTCCCACCAACCTCCCCCATAAGCTAATTGAAGAAGAACTCCAATTCGTCCTTCAAAGTTATGAAGAAATAAAGCAACTAGAACTACAGATTTTTCACCTGATGCTGAACCTGTGCACAGGAAAGGCAATCACTGTAATTAACCCAGAACCCAACGTGGACAAAAATCTAACTAAAATCCTAAGCACCGCGGTATTTCACCCCCTCAGATGGGGGAATGTCAAAACCTTTCCGCTTCACGCTGGAATGCGCACCACCCATCTGCAAACATTGCACTGCACTGGGGCACAAGGAGCATGCGTGCCCCATGAAGGAGGGCATCATGGCCCTGGACTTTTGTGACGATGCCATGGATGAAGATGAGGAGTCCTTTAGAAGAATGGTCTATGCCAACCACGCTTTCCTCTGGGGAGAGGACAGACACTATATCCTCATTAACCCAATATCACCCAAATTATGCAAACAGGTGCAAAAGGCCCACAAGTGGGCAGCGGCCAAGGTCACATCTCTAGTGACCTCCTCCATTGACCTAAACCAAATCCAGATGGACAGAGAGGAAATTGGCAGAAGCAGCCAATCAGAAACTAACTCCCAAGCCATAGCAACCATGGAGGATGTGATCTGAGCCAAACAGTCAGATCGGACAACCCATGCAGAAAATTTTCTCAACAAGCTGACGGAATCAACACGTGATCCCAATCAAATAAACTTACTGAGACATTTTTCATCCACTATGGATGAGCTAACATGGCCCAGAGCGCCAAAATTTAAACCCCAAAACATCAGAAACCAATTATTCCACCAATTCAAATCAAATAAAATCACGTGCAGAAAAGCTTAATACAATCCTTAAATCTAACAATACCCACATGAAATCATCACAAGGTAAGGAGCCAGAAGCCTTGGAGTGGACTGACCCAATCACACGGAGCAAGTCTAAGGCAATGAGCGGGGGACTAGGGCTGGAAGGCCTGCCCAACCACTCCTGAGGTGCCGCGGGCACCTCAGTGTCAATAGGGATGCTAAACATCGCAGGAGCCAGGGCTCAAGCATCCTGAGCCAAAAACTGGACTTCCTGTGCAAACACCTGGTAGACATCTTGGCCATCCAAGAGACCCACTGTCTACAGGGGGAAGAGGGATCCTGGGAGGCCAGGGTCTCACCATCCCATTCAATATGGAAGTCTCACTGAGGGGTGGTTGTCCATAATAATAACAAAAAATTTAAAATCATCAAATCCTCCTTGCACTTTGATGGCTGCATCCTAATCGCAAGGATCACAAACCATGAGACCACACTATTGATAGCCTGTATCTATGCACCATGCACCGCATCCAAGAGGAAACAATTCCTTGAATCCATCCCAATACTAAACCTCCCGCCAGACACCATCCTGTTGGGCGACTTTAACTGTTGGGATGATCCCACTACAGACTGATGACTTAACCTCAGGGGATACCCACCAGTACAGTCCAAGTTCCGTGCAATGAAGGCATCCCTTGGCCTGTATGACACCCTCCCCCCAGGTTCCACTCCTTCACCACATGACCCACCTCAGCATATGTGAGGGTACGCTCATCTCAATGAGCCGCATTGACCACATCCTTGCACCAAAATCCTATCACTCGTTCATTACTAACTTCACCACTAAAAGAATTAATTTCTCTGACCATCATATAGTTTTGGCGCAGTTCACGCCAACAAGGACTCAAACGCGGATGACGCCCTGGAGGAAGCTAAACCTGTAGAATATAAATCTCCTAAAATTTCTGACAGGGTGGGGCATGAAGCTTTGAACCCAAAATTTACTGCCCCATTCACATTTGATCCCATCTAATCTTGGGAAAAATTCAAATCTGAACTAATAAACTAGAGCTGCCATATTGATTCACGCAAATAAGCCGCGGATACTGCCACAATCAGACACACCCTGGCAGATCTTGACCACTTTTAACTCAATACCCCAAAAACTGGATATAGCCCGAATTGGGGGTGCAAATGGGCGGCAATTTCTGCCTACCTTAACGCCCTCATCCACAAACAACAACACAGAATCAAAGTATTGAGGAAAGGTAAGCACATAAAAGAAGGCAAAATCTTCTCAGCATTTTTCTTCCACCAATACCACTCCCAAGCCAACCTGCACCAGTGTGCACAGGTCTGCAAAGCTGATGGAACCGTGGCAACTAACCCAATGGAAGTCTAGGTGGGAATCTTACCATTATTACACCAAAATTTACCATGACACCCCACCTGACCCCAAAAAATATAAAAAAACTTTACACTCCACCATAATATAGAGTGCACCACCAGACTATAGTCTCCTAAACCTGATAATGCAGGAGGAGCTCTGGAATACAGTCCGCAGTGCACCACATAGGAAACGCCCAGGCCCTGATGGGATACCCTACGAATTTTATAAAAAATACTTTAAAAAGATCGCCCCCCTCATCCTAGCATCCATGAACCAGTGCTTGCTGAAGACCCGTCTCCTTCCAGGAGGCCAGGACTCCTATTTCAATACCTTATTTAAAAAAGGCAGACTGGACCTAGCCAACTGGAACCCAATAGCACTCTCAAATACTGACACTAAACTACTCACAAAAATTCTAGCTACCATATTGGGAGCACTAGCCTCAAAAGCCCTATCACACAAATAATTTGGTCTTACACCAGAGCTTATCTGGTCTAACATACCTCCATCGCCAATGTATGCCAATCCAAAGTGATGGGTGCCCTGGTATTCCTCAACCAGGAGAAGGTATACAACCGCGTTAGCTGGCCATACTTAAAAGATTGCCTACATGCTTTCAACCTCCCACCCAGGTTCATCAACTGAGCAATGCTCCTTACGGAATATGCATCAATGGCGGTATGTGGCCCTGACTTCCTGACTGACAGAATCACCCCACGCAGAAGGCTCAAGCAAGGGGACTCCCCTCAGCCCGCTACTGTACAACTTAAGCTTTGACCCACTCCTCCGTGTTGCTGATTCACGCCTCAGGGGGCATAACTGCGCTAGGCCAGCCCCCAGTCAAGATACTGGCCTTTGTGGACAATTGCGTAGCAGGTATAGCTGACAACAGCGATTCCCAACAGCTGGTGTGCACCCTAGAGGAATACTCCACGGTGAGTAGCGCATTGCTTAATAAATGGAAAACTGAAATTATCCTCCTTGGCAAATATACCACCAACTGGACCACATCCCCCACCACACACAACCCAAGACGCAAAAACTCACTCGCCCTACCCTTTGCATTACCCCCCACCACCCCTGTCCGCCACCTTGGGATATGGTTGGAAACAGGGGGGTATGCAAATGAGATGATCAAAAAACCTGCTACAATGGATATCCAATAGAATCGCCTCACTCAAGGGTAGACCCCCCAGGTTAACGGGGCGAGTGGAAGTTGCCAACTCGCTCATCCTCCCAATGCTGTGGTTCCCCGCACATGTGATCCCCTTCTCCCCACCTTTAAACGTCAATCCATGCGCTCATCTAGGGTTGGCTGTGGCCTGGATCCCGCCCACCAGTCCAGGTTGAAACGCCATATGGCCCATGCTCCAGCAGAGGCATGGGCCTAATAGATTTTGAGAAGCACGCCAACTACATCCTGGGCACCTGGATAGAGGAATTACTAACCCCAGACCCCCCACAACAGCACTGTTCCAGGGCAGCGAGGGCCAACTTTGCGCAGGCACTCAAAACACCTAACCCACACCACCCTTCCAGCTACTAATGTACCTCGCTAACCTCCCTAATGCAACGGGCCCACACAGAACCCCCCTCACTTTAAGAGCCTCCTCCAAACCATCCACCGCATGGGGTGGACCATCGCTACCACTAGTACAGTGCAGGGAAAGGGATGACTCAGACCTCACTTCGCGTTACAAAAGCCAGAAAACCACCCTACAAAGATATACTCACCATGACCACATCTATCACCAGAGTTGACTACCTATTGCCTTGGATGCGTTCAAGGGCACGGTCCCTACCATCCATGGGGTTAGCAACAGGTTCCAAATCCATTTACTGGAGCATTTCAAAGCCTGGATCTATGGGTATATGAGGCCAAGGCAACAGAGACTCAAAATTCATGGTTCCCGCCCTGGTTCCTTCACATGGACCCCTTCCTTCACACCTGTTCCATAGTGGGGCAACTTCCTTGGAGTAGAGCACCAATCCCCCTACCTGGCGGTCCCAGCTAGCAACAGGGGTAACCTGTGTACCCTGGGGTGCCCAATCATATCTATTCATTGCTTCTCTTCCCTACCTTACCATTTCTACACACATATTGGTAATTCCCATCCCCTGGTTGTCTTGCCTCTTTTAAATACGTATAATATTATATTATAGCTATTATTCGCCACAATAATCAGGATGTTTAGACACAATTAAGGCGGTTTCAAGGTGAACCTGATTTAGCAATGTGAAAGTCCATAAATTGCTCGCTTGATAAAAATATCATGCATGCTTAATTTGGGCTGAATTTTGACCAAAGGATCCTTAATTTGCCAGTGGATTACAGTATTTTGACCATTAAGAAATTCACTAGGCATCCTCAAATAGCCCCAAATTTTCTGGCCAATTTTGGGCTTAATTTCCTGCTATAATCAGGAACTTTAACAGAGGAAGGCAAAGTTGAAAATTGTGGATCGTGAGAACCCAGCTTGCTGACACTTTTAAAATCAACTTAGGATAAAATACAAATGAAGATATAAAAAATAGACCTTTACTTAGACTAAATTATTTGATGATTATTCATTAGACCAGGTGCCAGTATACATACCTTTAGGGCATCTCGTGGCCACATTTGGGCATTCAATCTCAACAGATTATTTTCCACCTCAGTTTGGCCCTAGAACTGATACGTCTAAGACCTATTGCTAGATTACTAGTGGCAAAATACTCTCATATTAAGGAGGATTTTAGTGACAAAAATCGCAACAATGAGCGTGCAAAATTGTCCTATGATAACCTCAAAATGAGTCTCATCATACTATTGAGAAAATACGATTTCTAGAAGATTTTGTGGTCGATTCAAGAAAATGATGTACCCTTAATTGGGCCATTGGCAGGACTCTCTCAATAGCACCAGGTACTCCCATTTGGGCAGTCCATGTGCAAGTGCTATCATGCCATTACGCATATAGACATATGAAACTTATTTTAGGACCAGCTCAGAATATTTTTTCATCATAAAACTGATGAAAACGACTCCCTAATCAGGATGTCAACTGGCTCTCTTGATAGCACTAGGTACTCCTATTTGGGTGTTCCATGTGCAAGTGCTATCATGCCAATTATGCATACTGACATACAAATTTTTCCCTAAGGCGGAAATCAATTCAGCTCAATCATGTTTTTGTCATACAACTGATGAAGACGACTCCCTAATCAGGATGACAGCTGTTCCTCCCAATAGCACTAGGTACCCCTATTCAGGCGGTCCATGTGCAAGTGCTATCATGCTGATTATGTTTTTTTTTCTTTTTGTTCATGTGAGTTGTAGACGTTCTCTTTGGGTCAATCCCAAGATGATTTTACATGCTGTTTTTATAACATTGGTCCCAATTAATCATGACTAGTTGCTGAGGTTTAGTGAAGAAATAATAAGCCCAACTGTGCAAGTGTATTCGGCCTGAGCTACTGATAGAATAATTGATTTGAATTGACGTTGAGTTGATTGGCCCATACTGAGTAGTTGCAGCGAAGATCAGCCTAAATATGTGGGTATTTGGCCCAAACTTTTGATCATATAATAAATTTATGTTGCAATAAATGGCATAAGCCGTGTTATTGCAATTGTTTTTAATTAGAGTATTAGCTCAATCATTAGGAGGGAAAATTTGCCCAATCTGTAGTTTTTCAAAGGTTTTGCTTTGAGTCAATTACAAATTCTGACAAACAGCTTATGCAGATATATTGGGAAGGATCAAGGAATCCAAAAAGTAAGTAGAATTCTGTCAGCATTAATTGTCTTCTCAAAGGGTTTATTTATAGTCATCTATAAAAATATAACAGCTACCCAAGGGATTACCTCTAATAAAACTAAAGTAATGGTACGTTTTAATTCTAGTAGGTCCAAATTGCAAACCTGTCAGTTAGGAGACTGGTCCAGTTCTATTACCATCAACCAGGAGGCCAGAAGAATAAACTTGACATCCTTTGGTCAGTTCCCTACTGTGTTATACATAAGGTGAATTTTGAGTATTCCATAGTCAATTTCAATCAAAGTATTATGGTCAATTAAGTGCTTCACTTTACTATGGTTTTTACTCCAATCTGATAGGATCTTGAAGTGGCGTTGTTTGTATTTATGCTACTAAACTGGTCAAGATTACCCTTTCAATTTGAGCATTGGAAAGTCAGCTATTAAACGATAGCATTTGCTTATGTGACCTACTAAAATATATGGATTGAAAAAAGGTTTTAACAGGAATCCTCTTGTGCGCAGGAATCATTGAGACGTATCTGGATTTGCTTACCAGCTCCCTACACCTTTCAAAGGGCGCCTCTGATCAATGCTGTCATGAGGACTCTGATGATGAAGAACAATGAAGACTTTAACCAAGCAGTTGATCTGGAATGATTTGGAAGATCCTTATCAAAGAGATCCAAAAATTTTCTTAGTGATGCGTTAAACCAGTCCTATGAATATGAAAAAACTTTTGAGTTTAAAGATATATTCTTGACACTCCATGTATCCTGACATCTCTGATGGTTCTTTTCATTTACAGCTTTGAGCTTCATTTTGCCTCGTCTTACATTCTATTTTACTGTTAAGCTGACAATCATACTGCTCTTTGCCTTCAACTTGGGACAATTGTCAAAATAATTCCTGTGATAGTATTATATAACGGTTGGTACAACCTTCTGATTAATCAATATTGATGAAGCAATTTTAAAGCCTTTGTCAACATGGCAAAAAATATGTTCAAATCCTTGGAAAAGAGAATAATATTCTGCTTTGCACAATCCAATATAAATGAAGATCCTTAGCGCACTGCTCCTTAGGAGCCTAACCTATCAAAGATACACACTGAGGTATACTAAATCAGTCTGTTAAGCGAAGGCATGAATTACACCATGCAACCAGCTGAAATGCTGATCTATAACAGCAAAAATGTCCACTCAGAATGGCAGAGGCAACGCCCAAACATGGGTACCATATGGAGCAACTGACTCATAGCATGTTGACATCGGACTCCAGCAGGGCTCCCTTAAGAAAAGAAAAGAAATGATAAACCAAGTTAAAGAAAAATAATTGAATATGTAAATAATGATAACTAGGTAACGAATAACTTTTTATTATTGTTATATTTTAGTTTTATTTTTTTATACATAAGATATTACCTATTTTTTCTGTTTGTAATCCTAGCACAGTGGGTAAAATTAAAGATACCGCACTTTTTACCCTGGAGGAATTTTCACTGATGATTCTTCCATTCTAAAATAGGATCTATGCTGCAATTATAAAGCATAGACCTCCTCATCTAAACCCCACTCACTCAGTATACGAAGTTTTTGCAAGGATACACCACAAAATTGTAAGATGCACAAGCCAAGACACTTTTCAAAAGGGGATGTTAATGATAAGTGACTAAACAATAAGCTTCTCTTATGGTCAGCCCATCTGAAGGTAATTTAATGCCGCCATAATTGTGACGGTCAAGACACTACCAGACCGCAACATTCCCTTAGTATTACACTCTGAGAAATCCATGATTAAACATTAAATTTATAGACTAGCTGATTATAAATTGTCAGGCCTAGACTTTTAAAAATGGATTATTAAAATACTCCAAATTCAAGAGATATACTAAGACATAAAATTTGAGCTAAAACAGAAACAGACAATATGATAAAATACTTAAAAAGGTTTCATAATTTTTTGAGTAACCAATTGAATTTCTGGGATGAATCCAGAAGAGCCAGGAAAAATCTAAAAGCCTCACAAAAACTGAGCAGGTGACTAAACACCATAAAGTCTGCAGCAACTAAGCCTTAATAGCTTTAATATATCAATGTATGCTATATTTTATCTTGCCTTTTAGTTAATCAAATTTTATATTAAAAATACATATCTAAATTATATGTTGTTTATTTTTGAACAAACAACTAACTCTTTATGGATTAAAAATGGACTTTGAAAAGGCCATTGCGGTCTTATAAGCACCTTTTTTTGGGCAAATCATGGTATTAATATATTTTACAACACCTACCATCTTATAAAGGTTAATTTCCAAATGTACCTCTAGCCAAAAATTAAAATTCTCTTCCTCAATGTGCTGTCTTGCTTAAAAGCAATAATTAGCTCTTCTTATCATCTGCTTTGTTGCTATCTGTAAAACCCATATCCATCATATTAGATGAAGTCCTTTTAAAATACTTTCTTTAGCCATAGACATGCTGCAGGAACTACTAAGGAAAAAACTTCCAGTTTGGTATGAGCACCCTAATTTATTATTAATGGTTATCTTAATATTTATGCTCTTACTGAAGGAAGCTACAGGAATTCATTTGACCAAGAGCAAGTATCAGCCCACAATCACTCCAGTTGCAAGTAGTTTGATCAACCATCATTTAATGTAATAATAATTTAATATCAACAATCTAACTAATACTTTAAAATAGTATTTGATTGTGTAGGGTTGTATTAAGCTTGGCCCTCTACTTCATAAGGAGTCGCCAAAGTTGTATTTTATTACTTTTGGTGCTTTTGTCTCAGCGCATAGTTTAATAGATATGGCGGATTAAATCCCATGACTCGCTGGATATAAAATCTATCCCCTATGGTGAGCTAGTTAGGGTGAGCCGGGGCCTCCTCATGGCACAACTGGGGAAATCCCATGAAAACATGAGTGAGTAGATAATACCAGAACTTAGAGAGGCATATTGGTCGGGTCCTGTAGTGGCCTAAAAAATGTGGGATGGTAGAGATTACTGTGCCAACCTGTTCTCGCAGGTGTCTACCACTCCATGAGGGGAGAATATAGGCAGGAAGGGGGGTACAAGTTTGCATGGCATCTGCTTAACGGTCTCCTCATGATCTGGGGTTGCATGGGTGCAGACCACAGGTTAAGGGAGGATCAATCCTGTTTGGCTGCGCTTTGGTGCACCTGCCTACAATAAATGCTGTAGTTTGCCAAGTTGGCCTGAAGCTTATCTAGCTGCTAGTTTGTCAGCATAGGATGTTGGTGGTGAAATGGATCATAAAATAAAATTAAAGCAGATCTGAAAATTTCTAAGGCTTTCCAGGACAAAAAAGAGACCAGAAAGCACAACTTCGCTAAAAAGCAGGTGACAAAGGGGAGGGCTTCAGCTTCTCGCCCATTAGGGGCCTTAAACATGGGGGTCGTTGGATCTTGTCTCCCACAAGAGGATGAGAGGCATATCAACTGTCATGGCTGGTGCAGATGAGCTGCCCAGTATTTAAACAGGGCGGGCATATGTCAGTTTAGTAAAGTTTGTAACACCCAATTGCATTCTGGACCACATTTGGTGGTTATTAGTTTCGCACAGCCCTATTGTGGTGGGGCATTACCCCAGGCATTCATCCCACAATAGTTGCCTGACTAGGAGCTCCTTGAGGCTTTTAAAAAAACTATCACCTTGATCAAGTAAACACTTTGGCTCCTGGCCTCAGCGTTTAGATCCACTCTGATTTACCTATATCTTTATCCTCTATTTTGTCCTCGCACTGGAAGTAAATTCTGGTATGAGGAATCCTATTTTATTATGACCATCTGCCAGAATCTTGTACACAATCGGTTGATTGTAACTACAATGAATGTATGCTGAGCCTTAGGGGACTTGCTCAACTAATCTAGTTTAAATTATTGGCTTATAGACTAAACTTTTGGGTGCTGCTTATTATATTTAAAATGCACCAATAGGAATGTAATGTGGGAGGGGTTATCTGGGCTAAATGATAAGGGTGAAAGGATCTTTTTCCTACATTGGTGGAGAGAACCTATCATTAAAATCAGAAAGAAGAGTGAGCCGTCAAGCCTTTGTTAGTACCTGATACTGCATTGTGATTTTGTTTATTTTATGATAAAAACTTTTGCCAAACTTGTTCTTCTTGCAATTTTACTAAGGTATTTTCCTCCCGCAGTAACTAAATTTTTAGTATAATAACATGTGCATTTGACATCAGATTTCTAAGTGCAAACTCAACATTGTGGTGCCAACTACAGGGAACTCACACTAGTTCCCTGTAGTTAAATATAATCAGGTATGGATCACTTTGAATCCATGGAAGGTTTCCTTATGGCAGAAGTGGTACAGTTTATCAAAATTTTGGAGGCCAAGTCAGCGGCCCTGCAAACCCAGTCCAATGATATTTGCCAAATATGTGTGACTCTAAATATTCATGTTGGCCGATTTTTAGATGTTATACTTGGCCTTGACTGTCAAATAAAAGTTTAGCTAAAATTACTGAAATTCGTGAATGCCGCCTTTAGAGTTTTAATGCAGATAGGCTGGAATTTTTCATTCTGATATGGATTTGTATCAACATTTAGAGACTTTAAAGCATAAAGTAGAACCCAGGGACAGAAGTTCAGGTCCCTTGTGAGTGAGAATATCATCATGAAAGCAAAATTGTAGCAGCTACCCAAAATTTTGTACATACGGAAATTTTTTAGGCAAACTCCATCAGGTTGCTATTATGTGAACCTTTTTTTGTAGTCATTAGGCCACCCAGGCTTCTTATATTAACAATATGAATTTGAACCTCTTTAATTGGAAGAAAATATTGAAAGGGAGAAGATGTGGAGACTACAGGAAGTACCTATGGTTTTTACCTCCGTTTTAGGTTTAAGGCATTGGCTCATCTGTATATGCTTGTGACTCCTCTTCTGAGAGACCTGACCTGATTGATCATGAATTTCCTATTCAACTGGCATGCAACTCTGCCAGTATTCCCACGTCAAACCTGCAGGCGCCTCTACATAGGCCACTCTGACGGTTCAAAGCAATTACACCTACATCAAAGTCACTTTCATTTGGAAAGTCAATCAAGAGCATTTCAGAGCCTTTGTCCCTATCAGCATAAACCCCCAGTTCATGAAAACCCTATCAACATATATAAGTATATAAATAGGCAATTTACGTAATTTCAACAGTCTATTTGAGATTAGCATGGCCTACGCATCTGAGAACATAAAGTTGGCGACTGTAATGAACTCTCTGGACACTTAAAACCATGATTTGGTGATGCCTAGATTGCAGAAGATTATAGTTACCTACCACAACGCCAAGAATCTTCTCATTATTGAGTTTGGTGGAGCATAATGGTTGGCATCCCATAAGACTAGATACTTAACAGCTTTTTTGAAAAAATATGAAAGTGCGAAAACTTCAAGAACAGTTTTATTTGGATGCTTAGACACTAAAATGGGCTAGCATGATTAATGATTTTGAAGCACAAATCGCTCTATGACATGTCTTTGAGCCTTACTAAGAATCATATTGAGTATTGTTTCTTATATTGAATGAAAGAAACAATCTTACACATATGGTATTTATCTCTAAGGTGCGGCATCATTTTTTGTGACACCCAACAAGGGTTAATGGGAGCCTCACAAAACGTGGCCTTGGGCCTTTTCTTTAAAAGAAATTTATCTTTGCCATTTAGGCCTAATTCAGAAAAATTCTGACATTAGTCAGATTATCTATTAATTACTGCAAACCTGGGCCATTATGCTAATCATTGTCCTAATTTAAGTTCTAAACCCCAGGTTCTGATGTGCACCCTGTAAATGATGATGAAGTAGGAAAAGAAAGGGCGGAGTATAATTGAGAAATTCTACTTCTGCTTCCTCTAACAAAATCCAGAAAGTAAGAAATCTCTTAAACATTCTCTGGTGAGGGCATTAGTGATTACGCCAAACTCCCTTATTTTTTGTTCCAACAAATAACATAGCAGTGACCACCCACTACCAAGAAAAACAGGCCGCTGAGTCAGCGGAAGATGTAGTATTAAAACCTTATGATCAACAGAAGGCAACACTTTTTTCCTTTCCTTCTAATAAGTCTCTCATTTTGACTGTGGTCCAAATTGGCTTTACCTATCAAGGACTTGAAAAAGTATAATCTTTAGTTATGTTAAGAATTACAATTCTTTAGGTCAAGGGGCAAAGAGGATGTCTTTGAAAAAAACCTACTGATACTAATCCTTCTGAGTATACATATGTCAATTACTGTAAATAGTTTTATGGTCCAAGCTATTGTAGAAAGTGCAGCACTGATTATTGTGTCCACTTGACTGGTAAATTATGGGACTTTCTCAGACATAGATCATTCTAAATCTATGTAACCTCTGGCCATTGGACTATAACTCCAAAGGAGCATACAGCATGTTACTGCTGCATTTTGCCTCCTTAGTAATTTCCGCTCCGGCTATCATATTCCCTAATCTGAATCATTATTTCTTAATTGAGACTTCTTTTGAGGAATTTGGGTAAAAAATGACTTTGATGAAAATATATTAGACCTACTGAAACAAACTTTGGCATTCTTCTATAAACAGAAGGATGCGGCCTTGTTAATCCTGAAACATGGGTTTGTTAAAATCATGTATATGAATGGTATAGTACTGATTAATTATCAGCAGCTATATAGCTGTATATGAAAGATACCAGCGCAGATTATAGAGTCAAAGGGCATTCCCAAATGCGCTAATTGTACCCTAACCACTATGTTGGGTCTTCAATTTATAATGGGAACTGAAATATTATTTAATCATTTCCCAGTGATGGTAGGTGAAATAGTTGACCCATTTAATCAAACCAAGTTGGAACTAGTCATTGTGCCTAGTTTCTTTCTACTAGATCATGGTGAAAAACAGGTGCTTTTTACTAAACTGCACCCTTATCCTTTGGATGTTAAGCTAAATCAAGTAGTCGTTTTTCATATTCTACCTGTTGAAAAGGTTTTTAATATTCATGAGTTTGAGAATATAGTTGAACTTGGGTTTGAAGAAAACGAAAATCTTGCTGTATGTTTGTTGATTCATTAATAACGCCTTTCTGGGTTGACGGATGATGAAAAAGATTAAATGTTGGTTTTTTTAAGCAAGTAAGGTATTAAATTTTTAGAAAACTATTATGGCTGGGGGTACGCACATGATGCGTTGTACCAGATTGATACTTGTAATTATCCGCCAATTCACCTTTGTCCTATTTGGCATTCTAAGGCGGCGGATAAGATTGTTGACGCTGAAAGCAAACAAAGTGTGCTAAGGATGTTAGTACCCTCCAAGAGACCTTGGCCCCTCATATTTAGTTATTAAGAAGAAGTAGGTCAATCAAGAAGTAATAGATTACTAAAGACTCAACAATAATACCTTAAAAAATTTATAATTATTATGACATATTGATAATGCATTAGACCGCTTGGGCGGCACACAATACTTTTCTGATATGGATCTAATCATCAGATATTAGAAGCTTAATCTACTGAAGGAGGAACAGAAGTGCAGTATGATCATCACCCAGGGTTTATACCAACTTAATAGATGCTGCAAGTGCTGTGTAGTTCCCCTGCAATCTTCCAGCGCGCCATGGAAAGCAAACTGAGAGATCTAAAATATCTCCTGCGTTTTAGTTTATCTAGATGATGTATATGGGGGAACCTTTCTTGCTCGTAACAATCACTCTAGTTACTACAATTCGATTTGAATAGCAAATTTGGATAATAACACACAGGAAAGATGGGCGACTTTATTAATAAAAGTAATACAACATGGGCGAGCATCACGGCGAGTGGTGCACTTAATGGTGCAATTAAGGACAAGAAACGCCCTGGAGGGGGACCAAGAACCCAATCCGCAAAGAAATCACAAACTCAGACACTATCTGTGTTTATGGTATTCACTGTAAACCACGCACAATATGTACATTCAGTTCAACCAACCCTTATTAAAGGTGGAACATTGGATCAGACTCTTCCTTGAGGATGAGTCACCGACCCTGTGGGAGAAAACATGTGAGGCACAGCCCTCATTTTTCCCTCACGCGGTGTATGTAGCCACCAATAACATGGGCCATGGCTAGATCGATATCAGTTTTGAAACAGCTGATGAAGCCGATGCCGCAGCAAAAGTCTGTGTGGAAATTGCCTCCCCCAAGGGCAAAAAAATTGTGCACACCGCGCGCATTGAGATTGAACAAAGCAAAAAATTTGTTCATCTCTTTCAACTCGCTCCCCACCAACCTTCCTCATAAGGTAATTGAGGAGGAGCTCTGCAAAGGTCTTATGGCCTATGGAGAAATTCAGCAACTCAAATTACAGCAATTTCGCCTGATGCCCAACCTGTGCACAGGCAAAGCTATCACCGTAATCAATTTCCTCCCAGAAGTGGAAGGGGACTTATCCAGAATTCCCCAAACAGCAGAATTTTACTTCAAAGATGGGGGCCAGTCATCTGCATTCCAAGTTACATTGGAACGCGAACTGCCCATTTGCAACCACTGTGGCTCACTGGGCCACAAGGAACACGCATGCCCTGTGAAAGAGGGCTTAATGGAAAATGATTATTGTGAGGAAGCAATAATGAAGATAATAAAAACTTTGCCAAAATGACTGACGGTCACCACCCATTCTGCTGAGGTGAAGATATACTATACTCCATCGTGGACCCAGTTACAAGCAAACAACGTAAAGTGGCACAAAAAGCCCACAAGTGAGCAGCGGCTTAAGTGGCAGCACATGCGGAGTCCGCCATTAACCCCAGAAAAATTTGGGAGGATATTTCAGATATTCACCAAACCAACCAATCAGAACAATATGCCCAGGTCGAAAATTTTCACACTAACCTAACTGAGTCACAAAGCAATATCAGTCATGAACATATTGAGGAACAATGCAACCGCAATTTGGGCGAAAATGCGGTGCACAATTCACCAAATTTAAACCTCAAAAATATAAAATCCAATCAACAATGTGCATCAAATCAACATGAGACTTGTGCAGGAAAAGTTGATGCAAATGCAAAAAACTGCAATTCCATTGAATCATTGGGTCAGATCAAGGGAACCAACAATGGCAGTGAAAGAGTTGGAGTACAGAAATGGAGCATGGCAAAATGAGCCGCGGTGGGATAGGGCCAGAGGGCCCTCCCAACCGCTCCTGAGGCGCCGCAGGCACCTCATTGTTAATAGGGATGCTAAACATCGTGGGAGCCAGGGCTCATATGTCCTAAGCCAAAAAGCTGAAATTCCTGCAAAAACCTCTTTAGACATCTTGGCCATCCAAGAAACCCACTGTCTACAAGGGAAAGAAGGATCCTGGTCAACCAGGGTCGCACCATCACAATCAGTATGGACATCTCACTGTGGGGTGATCATCTGAAACAACAAAAAATTTAAAATTACAAATTCATCATCACAATTGCACGGTCAAGTCCTGGTAGCAACAATCACATGCCAAGAGCAAATAAATTTTGATAGCATGTATCTATGCACCGTACACTGCAACCAAAGATAGAACAATTTTTTGAAAACATTTCTACTCTCACCCTCCCACCAGATACCATTATGTTAGGCAATTTCAACTACTGGGATAACCCCAATATGGATTGATGGCCTAATCCCAGGGGATACCCACCTGGACACATTGAATTCCGCACAATGAAGGCATCTCTTGGCTTACATAATGCTCTTCCCCCCAGTTCACCACTCCTTCCCCACATGATGTGGCCCAACGTATGTGAGGGAGTGCTCATATTGATGAGTCACATTGACCACATCCTCATCCCGCAATCCCACCGCTCAAGAATTTACAAATTTATAACAAAAAAGATCAATTTTTCTGACCACCGATTAGTTATGGTGCAGTTAGCGCCACCCAATCCCACACACAGGTGTTGCCTTGGAGAAAGCTTCACCCAAAAAATATAAAAATTCCCAAGATATCTGACTGGGTTGAAAACAAGGCCACAAACCCAGAATTCACAGCCCCATTCACTTCAGATCCCATCAGAACATGGGAAAATTTCAAAAGGATTTAATCAACAAAACCTAACATACTGCATCATGTAAGTACACCGCGGACATGGCCACAATCAAGCGTACCTTGGTGGAACTAGACCACCTGGAATAAATATTCTGAGATTTGGCTATAGCCCCAACTGAGGACGCAAATGGGCAGAAATTTCTGCCTGATTTAACAATCTCATCTTCAAACACTAACACAGAATCATAGTATCGAACAAAGGTAAGTTCATAAAGGAAGGCGAAACCTGTTTGACATACTTTTTCCACCAATTCCACTCCTGCAGAAACCAGCCCGCATGCACACAGATCCGCAAGACCAATAACATTGTAGCAACTGACCCTGAGGAGGTCAAGGCGGAAGTACACCGCTATTACACCAAATTATATTGTGAAACACCAACAGATTCAAAAAAATTAAAGAATTTATACAAACTGCTGAGATACAAAGTACACCACCAAATTACAATATACTATCCTTTATTACACGGGAGGAGCTTTGGGAGACAATTCGCGGTGCACCACGTAGGAAATGCCCAGGGCCTGATGGGATACCCTACGAATTTTATAAAAAATATTTTCAACAAATCGCCCCCCTCCTATTGGCGTCTATGGACCAGAGCTTGTTGGAAATATGCCTATTACCAGGAGGCCATGAATCCTACGTTATAGCCTTGTATAAAAAGGGTGACAAGTTGGACCTGGCCAACTGGCGCCCAATTGCACTCTCCAACACTGACACAAAAATTCTAACAAAAATTTAGCAGCAGATTAGGCGCAATTGCTTCTGACGTCCTATCACCCAACCAGTTTGGGTTTATACCAGGGCGTTCAATCTGGAACAACATTCACCCTGTTGCAAACATTTGCCAATCTAAAGCAACTGGTGCCCTGGTCTTATTGGATCAGGAAAAGGCGTATGACCGTGTTAGCTGGCCATACCTAAAAGAATGTCTACATGCCTTCAAACTCCCACAAAGATTCATAAAATGGGAGATGCTCCTAACAGAATCTGCAACCATGGCTGTATGCAGCCCTGGATTCCTAACAAACAAGATTAAACCACACAGAGGGATCAAACAAGGGGATCCCCTCAGCCCCTGCTATAAAATTTCAGCTTTGACCCGCTCCTCCGAATAACTGACTCATGTCTCATGGGGATAACCGCACAAGGACAACCACCAGTCAAGATACTGGCTTTATTGGATGGCTGCGTAGCAGGTATAGCAAACAATGAAGATGCCCGACAGCTGGAATGCACTCTAGAGGAATACTCCAAGGTGAGCAATGCATCGCTCAACAAAAGAAAGACAGAAATCATCCTTTTAGGAAAATACACAAACAATTGGGCCACAACATCAGAACCTCATACCAACACACAAAGAAAAAACCCAATCATTTTACCCTTTGCAACACCTCCCACCACCACTCCTGTCTGACACCTTGGAATCTGGCTAGAATCAGGGGGATATGATAATGAGACGATGGAAAGTAACCTGTTACAACGGGTATCCAAACGTGTCGCCTCCCTCAAGGGAAGAACCCCAGGATTAACAGGACGAGTTACAGTTGCTAACTCGCTAATCCTCCTGATACTGTGTACCAGGCCCACGCGATCGCCTTCTCACCTACCCTTATAACCTCAATCGCGCGCGCTTATCCAGGGCTGGCTGTGGCCTGGCTCTCACCCTCCTATACGGATGAAAACACTATTTGGCCCATGCTTAAGCGGAGGCATGGGACTAATAGATTTCGAGAGCCACGCCAATCACATCCAAGGTACCTGGATAAAGGAAGTCCTTGCTTCAGACCTCCCGCAAAAACATTGGTCCAGAGCAGCAAGGACTAACTTTACACAGGAGCTCAAATTAACCAACCCACATAGTCCACCCAGACTACTTTCATACCTTGCTAAGCACCCTACTGCAACAGGTCCACATGGAACCTCCCCTCATTTCAAACATATCCTCCAAATTATCCGCCGTATGGGATGGACCATAGAAAACACGGGTACTATACAGGGAAGGGGACAACCCAGCCCCCAATTCAAATTAAGAAACCCAGAAAACCACCCCCAGAGAGATATGCTCGCAACAACCCCAAGCATAGCTAGGATAGAATACCTAGATATGTTGGACATTCCCTATGATTTAACCACACAGAAGGAAATGTGGAAAATGACTCACCACCAACTCCTACAGCCGAGGATAAGAGCAAACGCCTGGCGCTGTCTGAGAAGGACCTATAGGATGGCGGACCGTTCCAACTCCCTCCACAAAACATGTGCAGTATGTGGAGGGGAGGGATCCCTACATCACCTCCTAGAAACATGCCCCCAACCAAAGCTATATGGCAGGAAGTCGCACGCCTGCTTAAGATCCAAAACAAACAGGAATTCTCGATATCAAAGAGCATCTTCGCACTCCAGATTGGGTCAACAATCCCATCTACCCTCCGTTCCCTAATAATACCCATTGCAATGTGGACAATCCACACAATTGCATTAGATGCATTCAAGGGCACGGTCCCAACCATTCATGGGGTTATTAACAGATTCCATGTCCACTTACTGGAGCACTTCCAAGCCTGGCTCTATGGATATATGAGACCAAGGCAAAAAGCGCTCATAGAATCATGGTTCCCACTCTAGTTCCTCCACAGAGACCCTTTCCTTCACACCTGCTCCATAGCAGGGGAAACCCCCTCAGAGTAGTCACCAACCCCCCATACCTGGCAGTCCCGCTGGCAACAGGGGTAACTTGAGTGCCCTGGGGAGCCCAATTTTATATTTGTCAGTTATTTCCTTATTTTTATGTATATTTAGTAATGTCCATCCCCTGGTCAACTTACCTCAGTTAAATAATTGATGATGTATATGTCTTCTCATGAAAGTTAACAGACCATCTAAAACATCTAGAGGAAGTTTTTTCTGTTTCACCAAGGCCAATCTGAAAAGAAACAATGTGTAAAAATTTAGTGTTTTGAGTTAATATTGGCAAGCAGCCCCAATAAACTTATTACTGCACAGGTTCAGTTCTTGTGCATTTCATCTGCGTTGTATAGTATATGATATTATCAGTCTATAGTAGTATGAAGACTATTATCTGTAGTTGAGTGGAATTCTTAGATCTCAGCCCAACGCTTGGCCAGTATTCCCACTTTATACTTGAGATGTCTTGATCTAGGTAATCGTTCTTTTTTCTGTCCATCCCAATCTTCACTGAGATTCCCTGGAGACAGTCTCTTTGGTCCAACACACAGTCAGCAGTAATCCCCAATTGTTTCTCCTTCTTCTATAGATCCACTCTCAGATCTTTACTCTTTTTCCTGAAAAGAGTCTCCCAATTAGAGCACACAGCAATTATATCCTTGAGAAGAATAGAACATTTGAAAGCTTATAGTAGGCTACTTAAGCTGTATACTGGATGAAAAACTATAGAGCTATATCACTGTAGTACTATCTAACTGTTTACTATAGAACTTGTTCTTTATTATGATTGAGTTATAGGGAATTTAAAGTGGCGATTTTATCATCTAACCCCATGTTGACACCACTTTAACGAAACGGCAGCCGTTGCCATTTAATCACCCATCCTCATCTTGGCAGCGATGGTCTTTCCCATCCTGGCTAGAAATCCGTCATTTGACATCCCTGAGACCTAACATGGAAAGAGTCAGAAAACGTGTCCCTAACGTTTTCCTCATGATCAAAGTGAACCAACCATATTTGGCTAGTGACCTGCTTAGGTAATGGGACTTATTACACATTAAGGCATGTCACCACCAACTTATCAATTTGCTAGTTGCAGGTGGCATCACTCGCCTCACAGCTTACTCATTACCAATCAGTCAGTAATCAAACCTGAAAAATCCCAATTGGTACACCTGATAGTTAATCACTATCAGATGCCCCTATTTCGTTGACAATTCCACCTAATGAGATTTAAATATTCATCTGGATTAATATATGATGTATAAAACCAGGCAAATAACCTAAGATCCCCTGAACATAGTGACTCTGAAATTTGGGTCCACAAGTTTTTCAATTCACCTCACATTAGGGAATTATCCCCTAGCAGTTCCTGGTAGTCTAACAGGCTGGGAGTATGGCAAAATCCCAAAACATCCCCCTCTTGCCTAGATTTTCATGAGAAAAGGACTGTGGCATGAGAATACCACTTTAGACACATGGTCGAACACTTCATTAACTTAAGAGGAGTACAATTGTCAATACTAAATGCTGCTCGGGATGACCTTCAGCATGTGGCTCTCTTCATCTTCCTCTTTGCTACTGCCTACTCAGAGCGCGGTCCCTATGATCTACTGTTGTACCAGGCTGATCGATTTACTCATGATGATATTAGTCCTGGGGTCCAGTTTTCCCCTGTCAGGGTATATGACCCACTGTCATATTTAGGATTCTTGGTCGGGCATCCTCAATTTCCTGATTATTTCCTCGTCCTAGACAGGAGACTAATACTGTCAATGTTTGTCTCATGGCTCAATTAAGAATACTCATTTATGTTTGCCCTTATTATTTCTCTCATAACCTCTTGGATCAAGTCATTCTCAATCCTTCTCTTGGAGAGCTTATCCCAATATTTTTGAGATTAATTTCTCCGAAATTGGAGCTTAATGGATTGTAGAGTGCATAATATCAACTTCCATATAGGTCTGACATCCCTCCTCTTGTCCAGCTCATATGTCAAATTCTGAGTCGCGTTACCAGCAGCTTCATAACAGTTTGTCAGATCAAAATCTTTGGCCCTTCCAGCAGATGAGTCAGGATGTGGGATAGAACCTCTTCTATAGTCCTTCCAGGACACATATGCTTAGTCTGGAGCCAGCTGCTAGTCCTTCCATCAAATTACCAGAAATGGTAACCAATCCCTTCAAAACCAGGCTTGTGATCATTTTAAACAACTTTCAGCCAATTCTTCCTCTGTCATCGATTTCAGGGCTGGATTTTGAAACTCTCCTGGATTTGGCTCCTTTTGCTGATTCACAGACCAATATTTTGGATGCTCCTGAGATAATGCCTTTCACTCTAGAACGCTCATTTCTTGCTGGGTTGGACCTGCTCCCTGAGTTCCTATTCTAACTTGGTCAATATTATAAACCCGCTGTTCTGGTCTCCAAGCTCACCATCGGTAACAGAATAAATTTCAAACTCCCCTACGCTGAACTACGGGCCCTGTCACAAAGGCTTTGTCCCTAGCACTGAATCCCTCCAATCTTTGGAAAATCCTAGATCAGGATACCACTTATGCTCTTCGCTTTGCTGGCCTAGTTCTTCGAAGTTGTCCATGAAGCTTCCAGCCTCTCCAGGTTTACAATTCCTTCAGCTTCAGCTTCTGAGAAGCCCGTAGTCATAGCTTGCATGATGCCATTTGCTCCCTGCATGACTATCTCATCTCCTGCGCTTTCCATTGGTATTTTTCCCTGATGGCTTTAGTAGGGGGAATGATTTGGCAACCCCATCAAGCATCCCTTGTTCGCTGCCAGCCCATATGTCTGATGTTCTTGATGAAGCCCGTTGTCAGGAATTTAAAACTAATCTTCCAGTTTCTGTACCATATTGAGATTACTCAGGATTATTTGCCAACTGCCTCTTTTTATACTGTTGCTTTCCTCCCCACTCTGGGGTTTTGAGATTGGCTTCTTCTGACATTTCAATTTCCCTTCCCCTAGTCACTTTCTCGCAGGGATCTGTGTCCGCTCAAAGAACTTGGTTTCATGTAGGTCTAGCCCTCACTAGCATCCTATCTCACATCACTTTCGATGGGCTATTCATTTCTACTGTGATCCATCCTCCCTCCCCCAAGAGGTGAGATAGTTGGAATCATTCGTGTATTGAGGAAAATTAATTAAATAAAATTTTATAACTAATTTGGTTTTTATCCGGTTTATAGTCTTTTATCCAATTTCTTTTATCAATCTTTTATTTTTATTCTTCTTTTTTCCATGGGACTTGATCTTGTTTTGGTTCAGCGGTCCATATTTTTATTTTTCCCCCAAACAGGGTCCTGGGTACTTAACCTTACCAATTTTCTATGGTTCAGAGGTCCTTTTTTCGGACATAACCATCTAGATTGGTTCAGAGGTCCTTTTTGGACTTGACCTAATCATCAGGACATGATCAACTTAATGGTTCATTGTTCCTTTGGGAACTCTTTTTTCATTGATCAATTGCTTCAGATACTTAGCATGGACTCAATTACAACTCTTTCATTCAAGAGATTCTTGATTGTAGGCGTCAGTCGCATTTTGGTGATAATTTCAAACGGACCTGACCACAACCCATCCATTTTGTTTCTTCTTCCAAAACCATGTGTATCGCAATAGGCTAATCTTCCACCTATTCAATATTCTAAGGCCAGTTGATTCATATTGTCCATCAATTTCACGTGTATCCTTTTCTTCAATATAGTATCAAATGCTTAAAATTGCATATTAATTAGGATATTCGTCAGTTGGTTCAAGTACTGTTTGGTACTCATATCTAATGTTTGTTCTACCACCATTTATAACATTGGTGGCAACGCAGCCTTCCTCCCATATAACAACTCAAAAGGCGTTTTCCCATCGCTGTATGATGACTGATTTTGTAGGTGAACGTCACTGAACTCAGGTACGTTCCCCACACGGAAGTTCTTCCTGCAACTAGCTTTCTCAGCGTCATGGCCAGCGTTCCATTCCATCGTTCTACCAGTCCTTTTGTCTCCAGCTGGTAGGGTACTTACACAACTCCTCTGATCCCCATTATCTCAAACAATCACGGGATCGCAGGAGATGTGAAGCTTGTCCCATTGTCACTTTTCAGGACCTGCGGGCATCCATGTTGGTATACTACTTAGTCCAGGATAAACTAAGCTGTGCTGGTAGCATCTACTTTCGCTAGGGCCTTCATCTCAATACATCTTATCAGATGGTCGATGGCAATTATTATGTACTTGAAACTTCCTGTGCTCATCATCAGCGGTACCATTATGTCAATGTACACCATATGCCAGGCAAATCCAGGGCGGACCAGTTGGTATCCAGTTGTATTCTTACTTGGCTTGTGCAGCTGGCCCTCCACACAAAAAGCTAGATAATCGGTGACATTGTAGTTGATTGACTCCCAGTAATTTTGCAAATATGATCGGTTGTTTTCCTCACGTCTCCATGCCTGAAAACTTTATGAGCTGCTTGCATGATAACTGCTCTTTCTGAAAGCTTCAGGAATAAAAACTGCTTCCAGTAAATCCTCATAAACACTTTTCCATCCATATCTTAGTGTTTTCTATCGCTTTTCAAAGCACACCTTGGATTTCTCAGGGCTTGCTCCTGATTTCTCCATCAACCATTCTCTGGAATGGCTCATCCACCTGCGGGTATACCATATGGACCATTGGTAACTGCAATAAGCCATCCACATTCTGTTAGAAAAGCCCCCAATCGGTGGACAATCTCATAATCATAAGCCTGTAGCTTAAGTGCCCATCAGACCAGTCGTCCTTCTGGTTCTCTCAAATTATGGAGCCAACGCAATGAATAGTGGTCTGTCACCACTTTAAAGTGCGTTCCATGGATATACTCCTGTTACTGCTTACAGGCGTAAATGACCACAAAGCATTCACGCTAAGTTACAGTGTAGTTCATCTCATCAGCTGAGAGTGTTTGGCTCACATACACTACCGGATGTTCATCCCCAAGTTCATCTACTTGGCTTAGTATGGCGCCATTCACCATCAACAAAGCATTGGTTTGTATAATAAACTCTCAATAAAAATTTGGATATTTCAAAATTGGAGAATCTATTAGATACCAGCGTAGCTCATCAAAGGATCTCAGCACTTCTTCATTCCATACAAATCATTTTTTTGGATCCTTCAACAGATGGAATAAGGGCTCAGCTATTTGGGCAAAGTCCCAAATAAAATATACTGTAGTATCTGACCATCTCAATAAACACCTGAATGTCTTGGACACTCTTTGGCACAGCCAACCATTCTATGGCTTCTATCTTATGGAGTTCCGGTTGCAACACACTAGAGTAGATCATGATACCACATATTCAAATTATTTTTGAAGAAGTGACACTTCCTTGGTTTAATTTTCAGGTTAGCCATGGACAGTCTCTTCTTTACTTCTTCCAAGCGGTGTAATTGGTCAATAAACGTCCTACTGAACACATTTATATCGTCCAAGTACACCAGGATGAACGACAACTTCTAGATGCTCAGGATAGCATCCATGGCCCTCTGGAACATTGCAAGCGCATTACATAGACCCTGGGGCATCCTCGTCAGTTGGTATAGCCCCTGCACTGTAATAGTTGCGCATTTTTTCTGGTCTTCTTTTGACAAGTTGATTTTCCAATATTCTGAGATAAAATTAATTGTGGAGAAGTATTTTGCTTCTCCTAATTGGTCTAGTGCATCATCAATTCTTGGTAGGGGATACAAATCCTTCTTAATAATCTTATTCAGCTTCTGGTAATTGATCGCCACCCAATTAAAGCCATCCTCTTCCTTCACAATTAGAACTGGACTCGCCCTGGGACTCAATGACAGAACTAGAAGCCCATGCTTCACTAGTTTGCTGATTTCATCTTCCAATACCACTTCAGCTGCTTTCAATCATCAGATCAGTCTCATCCTGATCAGCAAATTTTCCCTGGTGTTGACCTTATGGATCACATCTCTCGCGCATCCCAAATTGTGGTCATCCTAAGCAAATACTTCCTAATACAGTTTCAAACAATTCAAGCACCTCATCTTGCTGGCCTTCCATCTGATCAGTAAGTTTCTCTAAATCAACCAATAGGTTAATATCCTCAGTTACCCTAGCCAATAATCTCATCTCATTGAGAGTCCCAAAATCATGGAGCTCCTCAATTTGGGTGTTGGGATCAGATGAATAAACATGATGATCTGATTCTTCCTGATCTTCATCGGGTTTTCACTTAAAATTTCCAGGAGAACTCAAATTTCTCCATGGCCCAGCATTAAAATCCCAGGAGCCACCCAAGGCTCTATTCTGAACTTCTTCCAGGGGCTTATTACCTCCTCATACAACAGCTCAGGTATCTCCAAGGTCAACCCCATGTTGACTATCATCTGCGATCATATTGGTATGGTCTTCTCATTCTTGATCCTCAGTGGAATCCCCAGTTCTCTAGTATTTCCATCGGCATTTCTGAACATCTTCTGACTAACTAATTGGTATCAAATCTGGACAAAGCCATCATTGTATATTAAATTGATGAAGTTATATCTCCTATTCAGCGGAGCTTCTCCATCCTTCTGATATACCAATGATGACGTCTGACCCAATAAGGTCAACATATTATCCTCAAAGTTACATTTAACTCCATACTTGCGTAGAATTTATCCCAATCATAATGTCATATTTTTTGTTGGCCAAAACTATTGCTGGCACGATACTACCCACAACCCAAATCATAGTGGCAAAGCACTATACGCTCCACAGGAGATGGTGGTATTTAGCCCAGCTGTCCCGTAACCCTTTTTGTATTTCAAGTCTGTCGAGATCTTCATTTTCTTTACCAACTTGGTCAAGACAATGTTGATGGGTAACTCCGCTGTTGAAAATCGCCCTCACCTGCACTTGTTTCACTTGTATGTCTATATACATACACTCAGAGTATTGCAATATAGTGCTTAATGAGTGTATAGCGGCGTTATTAGCCAATTGAGTATTTGAATAATTTGCCTGATAAATCAGGAAATGATTCCTTTAGCACGCTGAGGGGGATTGACAAATTGGTCTCATCTAATCGGACTTCAAACAATTCTTCAGGATTCTCAGTGGTTCGAATCTTGTCTGCCAGTTGTTAGGTGTACAGCGGGGAAACTTCCTTGATTATCTTGGAGTCAGTTCCCTTTGCCCTTAATCTGGTCACTGCATTTACGTCCAAAACGACCACTTGATACAGCTGATCCTCCTTGTCGTCTATGAACAGATCACTGATATCAATTTCCTCATTCATGATATTGGGAGGAACAGGCTTCCCCGCAGACCTAGACTGTTCCCCATCTATGCTGCGGGCCCTTTTCCCAATTCCTTGGTGGCAGCTGACTCTTTCACCTGGACCACGTTGATTTGATACTTCAGTTTCTTACAGTGCACGGCGAAATGTCCTTTCCCACCACATTGGTGGCAGACCTTTTCCTTCTTATTCAACCATTTGAATTCTTTGGGCTTGTTCCCTTGGCACAGTTCAGTTGTTCGTCTCTTTAGCACCTTCGTTCCCCTTCAAGGGATTTGAATTGCGCACCAGATTGGATTTGAAACTTCTTTTTGGGGAAATAAAGGCTTCTCCCAAAATTTTCAAAATTATCTACCATTTGAGAGGTAGTTATTTCTGTTGCAAACATTGAATATATCATGTGATGCAAATTGCAATAGGGCCAAAGGGCCACTTGAAAGGCGATTCTGGCATCAAAGTCATCCAGTACATTTTCTCAAACCAGGATCTGTGACTCATGGTAGAACTGATTTGCGAAGCTTGCTAAAGACACATCTTTACAGAACTGGATTCCCATAAACTCCTGTTTGCGCTTCAACATGTGCGTTGGACTCCCAAATTCCTTAATGATAGCTGCTTTGCCTCCACATATGACCAGCTGTCCCCCTCTAGGTGGGGTAACACTAAGTTCTGACAGTTGGTGTCTAGGCAAATCATGACCATCAACGCCTTTTGACGATCCCTGTAGCCATACATGGTCATATCAAACAGTCAGAAAAATGCTGTGGTATTATACCAATGGAACGTTGGCAATTTCAGCGTTGCCTTAAATTCCTTCAAGTTATCTCTAGACGATTCTCTAGGTTTGGCCACTCAGCTCACTTGAGGAGTGACTGTGGGTGTCATCTCCAAAAAAGTGGCAACAAAAGCGGGCGGCATGATCCATGGGGTATTTGACTTCCCAATTATTGTGTGAGGACTTCTTTCTTTGGCATCTCTTTCCATAATTGACTCACAATCAAATTTGCGAGGTTTAAGCACCTCAACCTGTTTGATCAGTCACTCTATATCAGCGCTGAAATTTTTCAAACAAACATGATCCACTTTTTTCTCCGTTCTCAGATATAAGACCTCTTAAACTAGGTCCCCTTCTTTCTTCTTTAACAAAGTTAATTTCCCATTAACTCATTCCTAAAATTTCAACATTATCAATCCCTTCCTCCAGCTTGGCGACTCGTTCTTCCAAGGCTGAAAATTCACGATGATCCACTGAGTTTAGGACATTCTGAATTACAGTGGCTAACTCCATCCACAGTTTGTATAAATCATCTTTGTACGACATTCTTATGAATTCTTCTACTCAACTACACCCTTGTAGTGAGCACCAAGTTGTAAAAATTTATTGTCTTGGGTTATTATTGACAAGCAAACCCAATAAACTTATTAATGCAAAGGTTCAGTTCTTGTGCACTTTTTCCACGTTGTATAGTATATGATATTATCAGTCTATAGTAGTATGAAGACTATTATCTGTAGTAGAGTGGAATTCTTAGATCTCAGCCCAACGCTCAGCCAGTATTTTCGCTCAAAATACTTGAGATGTCTCAAAATAGTGATTTGTTCCCTCATTATGTCCAACCTGATCTTCTCTGAGATTTCCTGGTGACATTCTCTTAGGTCCAACACACAGTCAGCAGCAATCCCCAATTGTTTCTCCTTCTTCTCTAGATCCCCATTCAGATCTTTACTCTTTTTCCAAAAAGAGTCTCCTAATTATCGCACACAGCAACAATATCCTTGAGAAGAATAGAACAATTGAAAGCTGATAATAGTTTACTACTTAAATTAAATACTGGATGAAAACTTTAGAACTATATCACTGTAGTACTATCTAACTGTTTACTATAGAACTTGTTCTTTATTATGAGTGAGTTATAGGGAATTTAAAGTGGCGATTTTATCATCTAACCCCATGTTGACACCACTTCAACGAAACGGCAGCTGTTGCCATTGAATCACCCATCCTCATCTTGGCAGCGATGGTCTTTCCCATCCTGGCTAGAAATCCGATATTTGACATCCCTGAGACCTAAAATGGAAAGAGTCAGAAAGCGTGTCCCTAACGTTTTCCTCATGATCCAAGTGAACCAACCATATTTGGCTAGTGACCTGCTTAGGTAATGGGACTTATTACTCACTAAGGCAGGTCATGCACCAACTGATCAATTTGCTAGTTGCAGGTGGCATCACTCACCTCGCAACTTACTCATTCCCAATCAGTCAGTGATGAAACATGACCAATCCCAATCAGTACACCTGATAGTTAATCACTATCAGATGCCCCTATTTCATCGGCAACTCTGCCCAATGAAAACTTTGTATTTATCTGGATTAAACTCTGATGGATACAACCAGGCGAATATCCTAAAATCTCCTGAACATAGTTACTCTAAAATTTGGGTCCACCAATTTCCAATTCACCTCGCATTAGGGAATTATCCCTAGAGGTTCCTGGCAATCTAGCAGGTTTGGAGTATGGGCAAAATTCACAACACCTTGTAAGCTAATTTCTTCTGAAAACAACTAGAGTATTTGGGATTTGACATTGACAAAAAAGGCTTATGGCCTCAGCCCACTAAGGTTGAGGCTATTAAAGAAAGATGCCATGCTTAAGCAGCAAGCATGATATTTAGTTTATTTTTGTCTATAGTTGGCTATTATCCCTAGCTTTTGAAAAACTTTAGTGAGACAGGTGAGCCATTACTTAGGCTTCTTAAAGTTGGGGTTTCATTCAAATGGATGGAAGGCTGTCAGCTCACCTTTAATCAATTATGACTTTGTCTAACCCAAACGCCAATAATAATATAACCAATCTTTAATAAACCACTTATTATGCAGACAGATGCATTCTTATTGTTGTAAGAGTGGTGTTATCTCAACTCAATAATAAGGGGAAGAACACACCGTTGCTTACTGTAGTAGGACACTGTACTTTTACAAACTAATCATACCGTTACAGAATAAGAGTTTCTATCCATAATTTATTTTTGCAACCAATTTTGGGCTTATATACCGGCGTGCATTTACCCATGGTAACTGACTATGCTTCTTTGCGCTGGTTGCAGAACCTAAAGGAGCCCAAAGAATGGTTGGCCTACTGGTCTTTGAAATTACAAGTGTATGAATGTGAAATTCAACATTGACCCATTGTAAAGCATTAAATCACAGACAGACTCTTTAGGATGCCTACTGTAGCCTTAATAGCTGGTATGGAAGATGAATTTCTACTAATTTGGCTTATCAGCATTCTGGTAATGAGCCTATCAAGACTCAATGGATGTTGGAAGAAAAACACTTAAAATAATATTTGAGAAGATGAGAAATTTTATAAGGTTATTGATAAAAAATAATTTTTGTTCCTTAGACTTACAAATTTTATGGACCTGATCCTTGATGCTCGCAAGGTGACAGGCCATGGTAAATTTAAGAAAATCTTGAACAATTGCAATACTTTTACTATTGGGATTCCATATCATATGATATGCATGAAGCTCTCAGCTGTTGCCACAAATGCCAAGCTGAAGCTCCCCTATCATAAAGTCACAAAATCTATTGGTTAAACTCAATAAAGCCTGGCACACAGTCTCTATGGACGTTGTAAGGCCCTTGACTAATTAACCTGTTCAGCTTAACTATATCATTGTGATCATTGATCCCATAACCAAGTGGGTAGAGGCCAAGGCAAACAGAGACTTAGAGTCCATGACCACGGCTAAGTTTATTATCAATGATGTCATTTATTGGCATAGATGCCTCAAAATTTGCTGATGAATAATGACCGGTTTTAAATCTTAAATGATTTCTAAGCTTAACAATCTAATTGGAATACATGGTACTATCTAAGCCCTATCCCCGGGAGAACAATGGCACCATTAAAATGGTGAAGGGTATTATGATAAGTATTTTCATAAGTTAGAAATGGGAAAAGCACCCAGTTGTAATAATTTCCTGCCTTCTACCATATTCACATACAATATCACATATCACTTGACCACAGGGCACTCCCCAATTGCTTTACTACATGGTTAGCAGCCCACGTTGCCTCCACTTTTATATCATGTGTTGCAGAAGAGGATAGAGTCTTAAGAGAAGTTTGAGAAGCTTACTCAAAAGTTAATTCAGTTATAAAGTTTGGCTTTCTCAAATGCTATAGTCTGGAAAGTCAAGGCTAAAGCACATGATAAAAGGTTTGACAGAAATTATCTACTTTTTGTGTAGAGGATTTAAATTGTTATTATTACAATCATGGATTCAGTAAGACCAAAATTAGCTCATATTTGGAAAGGACCTTTGAGATTATAGAGAAGACATCAACTGATGCTTACACTCTGAAGGATCTAACAAGGGCCATCTTATTAATTGAGTGAATGCCAAGTTCCAAAGAAGCACTACCTGCACACTGGGCCCCTTGGCTCTAGCTCCCAATGTTTATATGGCTCACACTAATATTAGTTACCTTATGTTTGGTCATGTAGGGAAATGTTGCAGGTGTTTTGAGCAACCATTATATATAGCAATTTCAATTTAATAGTTTTATATTCAACTAATACTTATGTTGGGATTTTTGCCCACCTTTAAAGCCTTCTAGAATACCTTGGATCGCTATAGAATATATTCTGATGGGAAGTTAATTGGATATCAGTTAACCCCAATTTTGGTTTAATAATGTTTGGTGGATTTTAGGTAATTTGCAAGGTTGGATCCATTGGAGATCAATCTGGGTGAATGCTTAAGATCTTTTCAGGCAAAGTTGCTGACAAAATGGGGGCATCTGATAGTTTATCTATGATTTACTATCAGGTGTATCAATTGGATTGGTCAGGTTTCATCACCGACCAATTAAAATTTTAATGAGCAAGTTTATAGATGAGTGATGTCACTTGCAATTAGCAAATCAATTAGTTGATTCTTGACCTTCCATAAAGGGTAACTATTTACCATTAACTAAGCAAGTTGCTCGCCAGATATGGTTGGTTTTCTGGGATCAAGTGGAAAACGTTAGTTTTAACTTTTTTTGACTCTGTCCAACTTAGGATTGAGGATGTCTGACAAAGGAATCCTAACAAGATAAGAATACCATTGCTGGTGAGACTTCAAAGGGAAGATCAACGGCAACAGCTGCCATTTCATGGCTGAGGCGCCAACTGAGGGTTAGATGCTACATCCCTTATAAATTCCTCTGATAATTCACATTAACAAAGAGTACATTTTAGCAGAGTTAATATTAGTTTAGATTTAATTCATCTTCAGGAAATTATTGCTGTGCGCTTTCATTGGGGACACTTTTGTAGAATAAAGAGTAAGGATTGAGGATCCTTAGAAGAAAAGCTGAACTTAGATGGGAATTGCTGTAGACTCCACATGATGAGATAAAAGCCTTAAAGTTAGGGATATGAGAGTGAATCAAGTTAGGCGGATAAGAAAAAGTCCTTACAGTCTATATCAAGGGTATTTTAAGAATTAAAGGTCTAGAGTTGGACCATAACGGGCTACTATTCAATTATGAATAATAGTCTTTGTACTATTATAAAATCAAATATCAACTCTTATCAGACAACGTGATTTGTGAACATATTCAACTTGTGTAGTTACCTTTTGAGGAACTATCAGTCTTCAACGATCATCAAAAGTCCCTAAATTCTAACAATTGGTGCTCAAACAGGGAGTAGTTGAGTAGGATACACCAGTAAAAGATGTCATGAGGATGATATAAGAAAACTCTAGATGGAGTTGGAAACTAATAACAATAATACCTTGAATTCTGCCAATCATTAAGAATTTGCTGCTTTAGGGGAGAGAGTTACCAACAATTGAGGAAGGAGTCGAAGATGTCTCTAATTATGGCAATGAGTTGCTAAGGAAAGTAAAATCATATACTATAAGGAAGGAGCTCCAGTTTGAGAAGTTTTATTCTTGAAAACTGAACTTGAACAATATCGCTTTCAGTTGCATTCATTCAGCGCAGAAACAGAGCGTTTAATGAAGAAAGTTAACACAGTTGAAGACTCATATATGTGAATGTGAGCCCTATGTGGAAACTGACACTGAAGAAAGGACACCAAGGACTCCAGTTGGGAAGTCGACTACTACAAGGAATATGATTAACCAAGATTAGAGGTTAGAGATTCTTTGGAGGAATTGAGAGCTACACCAAAATTACCCACATCACATAGAGATAACGCCTCTGCGTTCTTCCAATTGTTCAATATGACAATGTTTGAGTACAGTGATCATCAAAAAGCTTTGATGATGACGAACTGTTTGGCCTCCAATTTCAGAATTTAATGTTACACCATCTAGAGAAAGACAGCTGGTCATACTTGGAGGCTAAGGCGGCAATAATGAAAGAATTTGGAAGTCCTACACATATGTAAAAGTGCAAACAGGAATTTATGGGAATTTAATTTCAGAAGGATGAGTCCTTAGCGAGTTTCACCCAACTATTCTATCAAGAATCGCAGATTTTGGTTAGAGCAAAAGTACTGGATGATTTTGATGTGCAGACCATGTTGCAAGCGGCCCTTCGCCCTATCATAAGAGTTTATCAAGAAGTCTTCTGTGTTCACAACTGATATTACCACCACACAAATGGTGGATCTTTTGAAGATATTAGGTGATACATTTGACGTCCTTAATAGGTGCTTCAAACTGAGTCTAGTTTTAAATTCAATCCTACAAAGGGGACTGAGAGCGCTAAAGAGTCCCACAATTGATATGAGCTGGAAAATAAGCCTGTGGAGTTCAAGAGGACTGACAAAAAAGCCAAACGCTGTTTTCAGTGTAAGGAAAGAATGTAAGTCCTGAGGAACGTCCCATGGCTCTTGATCAGGCCATCTTCCTGTTCCTGAGTAAAAAGACACTGAAGAGGATGGCAGTACCCCTTGTTACTCAGGGTGATCTCGCTCATATAGTAGATGAGCGATGGGCAACAGCTCTTCCACTTCAGATCACACCACCAGTACCCACACTCACCTTGGCAGAACTGTTATAGGGGAATTAGCGAAATCTGCGCCGAGATTGTCAAATTGAAATTGGTCAGATCAATTTGGGGGGCAATCTGGCTGATGCTCAGATCTCAAATGGATGGAAAGGCATGAAGACTGAGGTTTGGCCAGAACGCCTAACAGTTCCAATTCAATTAATATGTCAATTAAACAAATCACCTTCCTTCCAAAGTCTTTGGGGATTATCCTTGATGATCAGGCTATAGCATCGGGTGCCATTGATGAAGGTTTGAAGCCCCTGTTGGCATTTGGGCGTTGCAGCCAATGTGATGCCACTGACCAAACAAATGGCCCAGCGACTGAGCAATGGCGGGTTGGTCATCCCAAACCTGTTCCCAACCAAATGGGTCCACCCCTATGTGGGGTGGCCTTGGGGATTCCCATCACTCGTTGGGCCAAACGCCATTGTGCCAACTATTAGAAATGTAGCTAAGCCTCAGTTCGGATGTTCTAGGTCAAACTGAAAGTGACTCAGCCAGTCGCCAAATTTTTGATGTCAGTTCCCAAGGAAAAAACCCGCCAGTTCCCAAATAATTTGCCAGTTAGGTCGAAATTGAGGGTCCCAATCCCAGCTTGTCACTACTCCAATTGACCACTATTTAATCTGATGAATAGCACTGAGAAAATTGTTGGTCAATTCTCTTCCTTTTCCTTCAATAAAAATTTTTGCCAAAAAAACCAAAACAATTTTCTTATTTGTATTATTTCTTCTGACCGCATCCCTGATGGCGTTTTCCTGGTGGCCTTTTGGTCCATATACCATATGGGCTCTACCAGTACTCTTGCTCACTATGGCCCCCTCCATCATCAATTGGATTCAGCGAGTCCAATATTTTTGGTGCTACAACCCTGTTATTGTGAACTTCCGGTACCAGTACATGGGCATCTTGTGGCCTTACATCCACCAATTGCAAGAGAGAATCCGTCTCCTTACTGCCACAGCTGAATTGACCCCATATGCTGAGGAACTCATCGAAACTATCTTGGCGATCCCACCCCTTGCAGCCAGGCCCCTGGGTCAGGAGTGGGTTCATTGTGGTTCATTATCGGGATCATACTCACAGTCATGCTGCACCAACAATTCATCATTTCTCAATGCATGGCTCCATATCAAGTCATTCTGTTGGCAATGCCTCTGGCATTCTGGCTTGCTTTTGGATGCTTATGCATCCCAACTGACAGGATGGTCTAAACTTCTTCTACCATTTCCATGACATAATTGACCAACCATTATTTCCAGCCACTTCCGCCTTGTTCTTCAAACTGGGTGCTGCAGTGCTTGCCCTTTACCAAATTAATGTGCAATCAGTAGTCTGCTGTTTGTTGTTTGTTTGGTCACTTTCTGACTTTGAAAGAAGCATCCGCACTACCTTGGGAAATCTCCTTCAACCCACCCAAGCTGCGCGGATTGCATCCCCTCCTCCTTCCACTAGCCCAGAGGAAAGTTCGAGTGTCCCCTCCCAAGAGATCACCAATCAAGTTCTTGACACGCTCGCCAAGGTGCAAATGCGTACAGCAATTTCTCTTAATAATGCTTCCGCGTTATCCCATGCCCAACAAGGGATCGCGTTGTTAGACGCTGTGGATGCGGATGCCTGACGTTGGGTGAGAGGTCTTTGCGCTCTTCCTCACAATCAGGAGACTCCACCCTACTGATGGCTGTCATGTCGACCGCCCTGAAACCCCCTGTGTCACAATCAGACCACCTATTCAGACTGATCTATGACATGGCTGAAGCCCCTAGCTTAGTTTCTTTGATTTATTCCTTTTGTGGTCTGGCCCCCGCGTCAGGTCTATCTATCAATATGCTTCAGGCAGTCTTTAGATTGGGCTTGGATTCGGGTTCCACTCATCACAAGGTCTGGTCTACCATCCAAAGATCAGTAGATCAAATATGTGCCACCGCAACCACCATCAACGCCTTACCCCGTCATGTTACCCATTATTAGAAGTCGAGTTTCTTGATTGGGTTACCCAAAGTAGATGCAGATGACGCGCCAATCTCCAAATTAGTGGTAGATCTGGGTACCAATCTTGCTGTAACCCCTGAGTCCGAGTTGGCAGGTACAGAATTAACTACTAATGAATCTGTTCAAGCCCAGATGGAGGAAGTCATTTCCCCCACCCTTGTACTTCCAATTTTTGCTCCAGCAAAGGACCCCGACCTTTTTTCCAATATGCCCATTATTTCTTCAGTTGCAAATGAGTCAGTTGAATCTTCCAATAAACAAAACTTCACTTATTTCCTATTGCCTATGAAGATCAGTGTTGGATCGCATCATGTCTCCTTCAAAGCCCTGGTGGATACTGGAGCTGTGGGGAACTTCATGAGTGTTGAGTTGGTGCAACAATTAAAACTGGAAATGGATGCGGGCTCCTCAGTGATGATGGCCTCATCTGCTTATCAGTCCTTGTATATCATTCGCTGACCGGTAACCTTTTCAATCCACCAGTTTAACTTCTGCAATCGCTTTTTGGCTATGCCAAACTTGGTATTTCTGGTGATCTTAGGTGTGGGGTGGTGGCGCTAACAGCATATGAAGATTCATTTAGAATCTAATATGTTGTCATTTACCAATGATCATTTAGAGGGAGAATTCCCTCTGATCGACACCCTCAAGAAGATACAAGGAACCAGCTCTATCACTACCCTGGTCACTTCTGCGGAAATCCCGGCTGATTTCCCCAAAAAGTTTTATGCGCTATCAAAGAATCCTTGACATAGAAAAGGCGGATCGCCTGCCTAAACACACCAGTTTTGATTGTGGGTTTCAAACGACCAAGGAGTTGGTGAGCATCAACTGTCCGTTGTATCACCATACAGCGGAGGAAGAAGTTGCACTCAATACCTGGTTGGACGATATGTTGAAAAAGGTTGGTTGTTCAAGGAGACCTCACCCGTCGCCTCCCCCATTGTCTTTGCCAAAAAAGCGGATGGTTTTCTCCATCCCTGCATGGATTACGGTCATTTGAATAAAATAACTGTTTCTGATCCCTACCCCTTGTATCTGAAGCAGACAATCAGCCAGGCAATCGCCAAGTTCCAAGTGTTCTCTAAGTTGGATCTAGTGAACGCCTTCAACTAAATTCGGGTAATGGAAGGCCAGGAATGGTTAACAGCGATATGGATGAAGCGTGGCATCTTCCAATTTCGTGCAAAGCCCTTCAGGCTGAAGAATGCTCACGCTACATTTCAATGGATGATTGACAATGTACTGGGTGACCTCCGGTTTACCTGTGCAATTGCATACATTGATGATATCCTGGTTCACTCCCTGACTCCCGAACAACATGCTACTGACTTGGAAGTGGTGGTGGTCACCTTTCATAAGGCAGGGTTGTTCCTCAAACCTTCCAAGTGTGAGTTTTATAAGGAGGAGGTTACTTTCCTTGGGAACCTGGTTCTCAAAGATGGCTATGCAATCTTTCCCAACAAGTTAGATGCAATCCAAGAATGGCCAACCCCAACTACGCAGAAACAACTTTGGAGTTTCTTGGGAACTATTATCTTCCTAAAGAAGTTTTCCCCGGCACTTTCCCAGCTGGCCACACCACTCCACCCCTTACTGGGAAAAACGTACTGTTTCATTGGACGCCCGAATGCCAGTAGGCGTTCAAATTGATCAAGGAGGTGTTCATGTCTTCGCCCATTTTGAAGCACGCCAATACCACCAAAGCCTACATTGTAACATGCGATGCCTCATCAGTTGCAGTGGGAGCGGTTTTGCTTCAGGAGCACGATGATTTAGAACACACGCTTACTTTTCCTGGAAGTTCACAGCCATGGAGCAATCTTAGGCCATATATGACAAGGAATTTGCAGCTGTTGCATGGGCATTAACTCATTGGAGGTATCTGCTGCAAGATGCCCGCCATGAATTAACGGTCTGCATGGATAACCAGGCCCTTTTGTATTTTTGTAAACCCCAAAAATTGGTGAATTGGCAGGCCCAAACCTATCAGGACCTGTGAGGTTTTAACTTTAAATACAAATTTGTTAAAGGTGCGCTCAATGTACTTTCCAATTTCCTAAGCTGCAGTCCCACCCACAGTCCTTCGGAACCAGAGGAAGTGGAATTTGTTACCATGATTCCTGCCACACAGATCCTGTCAATTGTTACCCCCATCATTTCCTCCATCACTTTGGCTCCCAACGCCCCGCTAGTGGCTCAGGTCTTAGCCAGTCAAATGGCCTGCCCTGAGGGCGTGGAGTTAGTTGATCAATTGGCTCACTCAAGTCACAAACAAGCCCTATATTCCTTAGAAGAAGGACTCATTTACTTCCAGTCTCACATCTGGGTTCCTCCCTACTTCTGATCAGAGGTATTCCATGCACATCATGATCCCCCCACAGTCAGACATCCTGGCAACATGAAATGCATCAATTTGATCAAGAGAACCTTCAATTGGGTGGTCCTGACAAAAGAAGTTCCGGTTTGGATTGCCAATTGTGTTACTTGCGCTAGGGCCAAGTCAGATTGCTCTGGCAAAAATGGCCTCTTGCACCCCTTACAGCAGGCATAGGCCCATGGACCTCAGTGTCCATGGATTTTATTGTTGAACTCCCCTGCTCTAACGGGTTCACAGCGGTGATGGTAGTGGCGGATCATTTCACAAAAATTTTCACTTTTTATACCTTGTACTTCCGCGATTATGTTGGAAGAAACTGCCCATCTGTTCGTACGCCATGTGTTTTCAATGTTTGGTCTCCCCCAGGAGATCATCAGTGACCAGGGCTCACAGTTCACCACAAAGTTTTGGAGTGAACTCCTATCAATCCTGAAAATATCCCCTGTTGATCCACAGAGTAGCATCCTCAGTCCGATGGACAAACCAAGTGGGTCAATCAAGTCCTATAACAGTACCTGCGTTTCTATGCTGCAGCCACGCAGGATACTTGAGCCGGTGATTTGCCTCTCGCTCAATTCGCTTACAATAATGGGACCCATGCATCCACAGGGTTTTCCCCTACGAAGCAATGTTGGGTTTTAATCTTTCATTTTTGGTTGGGCCATGCTTGTGGCCTGAGGTTCAAGCTGCCGCGGACCACGCTACCCATATCATATCAACTCAAGCCTTAGTGTGAACACCTCACCAAAGCCATTGATGACTAAAAATGGTTCACATATCGTAAGCATCTTCCTGGTCATGATTTTATGGTGAGTTCCTACATCATGCTTGATACCCATCATTTAAGGATTCAGACTCCTTCCTGTAAATTATCCAGTAAATTCTCTGGTCCACATTTAGTGGAGGAGGTATTGGGTAATGGAGCATTCTGACTGAAGCTCCCTTTGCATTGGAAGTAGCACCCTGTTTTCCATGTTTCCCAACTGTCGCCCTTCAAGGGTACAATTCCCACGGAACTGGAACAGATCATTGTTGATAATGGGGAAGAAGCTGAGGTAGAGGCTATCCTGGCATCCCAGAAGTCATGACGTTCCATCTAATATCTAGTGGCCTGGAAAATGGTATCCAGCCTATGAAAATAGTTGGGTCAAGGCGCGCAAACAGCGCAAATTGCATGGACCTGGTTGAAGCATTCCATATATCCCACCCCCGAGGCTCCCCACCCCCCCAGAAAGTCATGACAATTATGGCAAACAAGTTACCCAAGGCACACAAGAATGTGGCTCTGGTGCAATTTCCTGGTGGGGGTGCCCTTCCTTTGGAAAAAGGAAAGGGTAATGTAAGTCCCAGGGAATGTCCCCTGGCAGTTGATTGGGCCATTTTCCCATTACCAAGTAAGAATACACCAAAGAGGATGGCGGTACCTCTCATTACTCAGGGCAATCTCGCTCACATAGTAGATAAACGGTGGGTAACAGCTCTTCCACTTCAGATCCCACCCCAGTACCCACACTCACCTTGGCAGAACTTTTATAGGGGAATTAGCGAATTATGCGCCAAGATTGTTGAATTAAAATCAGTCAGATCTAATTTGGGGGCAATCTGGCTGAAGCTTGGATCTCAAATGGCCGGAAAGGCATGAAGACTGAGGTATCAGCTTGAACACCCAACGGTTCCAATTCAATTAATATGTCAATCAAATAAATCACCTTCCTTCCAATGTCATCGGGGATCTTCCTTGATGATCAGGATATAGCATTGGGTGACATTGATGAGGGTTCAAAGCCCCCTGTCAGGAATTTGGGCGTTGCGGCCAATGTGATGCCACTGACCAAACGAACGGCCCAGCGACCAAGTGTGGGCAGGTTGGGCATCCCAAACCTGTTCCCAACCAAAATGGACCCGCCCCTATGTGGGGTGGCCTTGGGGGATTCCCATCACTCGTTGGGCCAAACGCCATTGTGCCAACTAAAAGAAATGTAGCCAAGCCTCAGTTCGGATGTTCTAGGTCAAACTGACAGTGACTCAGCCTGCCGCCAAATTTTTTGATGTCAGTTCTCAAGGAACAAACCCGTCCATTCCCGAATAATTTGCTAGTTAGGTCAAAATTGAGGTCCTGATCCCGGCTTGTCACTACCCCAACCAACCACTAATTAATCAGTTGCATAGCACTGAGAAAATTGTTGGTCAATTTTCTTCCTTTTCCTTCAATAAAAATTTTTGCCAAAAAAACCAAAACAATTTTTTATTTGTATTATTCCTTCTGACCGCATCCCTGATGGCGTTTCCCTGGTGGCCTGTCAGTTCATATACCGGATGGGCTCTACCAGTACTCTTGGTCACTATGGCCCCCTCTGTCATCAATTAGACCTAGCAAGTCCAATATTTTTGGCGCTACAACCCCATTATCGTGAACTTCTGGTACCAGTACATGGGCATCTTGTAGCCTTACGTCCACCAATTGCAAGACAGAATCCATCTCCTTACTGCCCCAGTTGAAATGACCCCATATGCTAAGGGACTCATCAAAACTATCTCGGTGATCCCACCCCTATAGCAAGGCCTTCTGGGTTGGGAGTGGGTTCATTGTGGTTCGTTGTCATGATAATACTCACAGTCATGCTGCACCAACAATTTGTCATTTTCCCAATGCCCACCTCCATATCAAGTCATTTGGTCAGCAATGCCTCTGGCATTCTATCTTACTTTTTGGATGCTTATGCATCCCAACTGACAGGCTGGTCTAAACTTCTTCTGCCATTTCCATGACAAAGAAGCACTTCGCTGTTCAATGCATGAAGCCAAAGGAACAGATTAATGTGGTCCGCGTGAATGAAGCCAAACCCACACAGGAGTTGGGAAAAGGGCCTGCGGCTAGATAGGGAACAGTCTAGAGCTGCAGATAAGCCCATTCCCCAATAACTTGCATGAAGAAATTGACATTAGTGATCTGTTCGTTGATGATGACGTGTAGGATCAACTGTATCTAGTGGTCAAAGTGGATGTCAACTCAGTAATCAGATCTTGAGCGGAGGGGATTGACCCTGAAATAATTTAGGAAGTTGCTCATCCATATGTGTGACAACTAACAGACAAGGTTTAAACCACAGAGAATCTGGAAGAGTTGCTGAGGTCAAATTAGATGAGCAAACTTGTCTAACCACCTTATCGCAATTAAAAAATCGTTTTCTGATATATTGGTACAAATTATTTACACCCTCGATTTAGCAGGTAATGTCACTATACACTCAGTAAGTAAAATCTTACAATACTCCGGTTGTATGTATGTTGTCATACTGGTTAATTGAGTATGGGTTTGGGCAATAATTAACAGTGGAGCGCCTATCAACGTTGTCTCGACCAAATGGTGAAGAAGTTGATAATTTAACCTGATTTGGAGCATAGGAAAGAAATATGGGACCGTTGGGCCAAATAAAAACTTCTCCTTTGGAGCGTATAGCACTTTACCACTACAATTTGGATCTTAAGTGGTATCTGCTCCAGCAATAGTTTTGTTCAATCAAAACTACGATATTTTGTTTGGGACTGAGTTTCTAAAAAAGTAAGGTGTTAAATATAACTTTAAAGATAAAAAGCTGACTATATCTGGTCAGACGTTATTTCTGGTATATCAGAGAGATTGAGAAACTCCACTGACCAGGAGAAACAATTTCATTACTCTGATTTATAATGATGGCATTGTCCCAACTCGTTACTAATTGATATAGCAAAAACAAAATCTAGTACTAAAAAAAGATTTAGCAATAACAAAAAGAAATGCCAACGGAAATCCTGAAAACTGAGAAATCTATTGAGAATCAGGAATTTGAGGACTATACTGCCAGTATTTTAGATTATAGTTGACTTGGGATTGATGTTAGAGATACCTGAGCTGTTTTATGAAGAAGTTTAAAGCCCCTGGAAGAAGTCCAGAATAGAGCCAATGGTGGCTCCTGGAATAGTTATGCTGGGCCATGGAGAAATTTGAGTTCTCCTGACGAATTTGAGTGAAAACTGATAAATATTGAGAATAATCAGATTATTGCATTTTTCGTTTGACTTAACGGTGGAATTAATCAAATTCCACGATTTTAGGACCCTCAACGAGATGTGATTTCCAGAAGGTGTGGCTAAGAGCATCAACTTACTGGTGATCGAGAGCAACTTGGTGATCTGATGGCAAGACTGTGGGAGTAGGTACTTAAGCTATTCAACAAGTATTAGAAATTTTCTCCAGTATGAACATGATTTGGGATGTTCAAGGAATGTCATCCACAAAGTAGACACGGGGAAAATTTTCCTATAAGGATGAAACCGATTCAACAGTTGAAGGCTGCTGAAGCAATGGTTGAAGAAGAGATCAATAAACTAGTGAGGCACAGGCTTCTAGTTCCGTTGTCAAGTTCCTGGGTGAGCCATATCCTGATCATGAAGAAGGAGGTTTAATTAGGAGGTGATCAATTATTGGAAGCTGAATAAGATAACGAATAAGGATTCATATCCACTACCACAAATTAATGATGCCTTAGATTAATTGGGAGAAGAGAATTATTTATCCATAATTGATCTGATATCAGGATATTGGCAAATTTGATTTGTCAACGAAATAATGGGAGAAATGCGTGACCATCACCGTGCAGGGTCTGTATCAACTGGTGAGGATGCCTCAAGGTCTATGTAATGCGCCTGTGACATTACTGAGCTAAGGACGCCATCTTAAATGACCTAAAGTTTTCATGCCTTCTGGTGTACTTGGACAATATAAATGTGTTCAGAGGTATATTTACTGACTATTTACACCACTAGGAAGAAGTCTTCAAGAGACTGTTCACAGCTAACCTGAAGATTATTCTAAGGAAGTGCTACTTCTTTAAATAAAGAGTTGAAAATTTTGGATTCGTTATCAACTCTAATGGACTGCTACTGCAAGCCCAGAAGATTGAGGCCAAAGAGAATGGCAATCCCAAGAAGTGTCCAAGATATCCAAGTGTTCCTTGGAATGGTCAGATACTACCCAAGATTCATATGGTTTTTTCAAGGATCGTTGATCCTCTCTTTTATTTGCTAAAGGATCTAAAAAGGATTTTTTTGGAATAAAGAGTCCCAAAGTTCTTTTGATGATTTACGCCAGTATCTGATACTGAAATATCCGCATTCTATTCAAGAATCTGTAGTCCAAAACGATGCTTTGTTAATGACAATTGGCGTCATACTAGCCAAGTAGATGAGCTCAGAGATGAGCATCAGGTAGCTTATGTGAGTTGGACACTATCAGCAGCCAAAAGTAATTATACCATTACTGAGAATAAATGCCTTGTGCTAATTTATGCATGTAAACAATTCTGGGTGTATGTTCACAGAACGCACTTCAAAAGTGGTGATGGACCACTCCACGCTTCATTGACTGCATAACTTACAAAAACCAGAAGGACAACTGGTCCAATGGGCATTAAAGCTACTTACTTACGATTATGAGATAGTCCACCAAGTGGGAGCATCTCATCAGAACACGGATGGCTTATCAAGGTTAACAATGGTCCACTAGTATACAAGCAAGTGGATGAGCTTTTCCATAGAACGGTCAAAGGAGAAATTGGAAACAAGCTTTGAGGAATCCAAGATTTACTTTGGAAAGCGCTGGAAAACACAGAGACCATGGGTGGACAAATTTTCAAGATGATCAATGGTAAGTGATTATTTTTTTCAAAGCCATTGGAATGAGTGGCTATCATCTAAAGTGCTCATAGGTTGTCAGGCATGGAGGCCTGAGGAAGATAACCAATCAAATTTGCTAGTACTATCACTGGGAGTCCATCAACTACGATGAAGCATATCATCTGGCTTGCTGTGTGGAGCGCAAGTTGCACAATCCTCACAAGAACACAACCAAATATTGACTGGTCCGCCCTGGATTTAACTGGCATACATTGTTTATTGACGTGATGGGACCATTAACATGAATACAGGGGAAAAGATATACATCATATTTGCAATCGACCATCTGACTAGATGGGTGAGATGAAGGCCTTGGCTAAAGTGGACTCTACAAGCACTACAAGGTTTATCCTGGATCAAGTCATATACTGCCATGGATACCACAAGTTTTGTTAAGTGACAATAGAACATGTTCATAAACCACGTGATCCTGAGGTTGAACAAGCTTATAGGGTCTGATAAGTCATGTCATTATTTTACTGGCAGGAGATGAACAGACTAGTAGATTGGGTCAATATAACGCTGTTCATGACGGTGAGGAAGCTGGTTGCAGGAGATCTTCTGCATGGGAAATATACCTCAATTTGGTGATGTTTGCATATAACATAAGTCACCATATGGCAATGGGAAAAACGCTGTTAAAATTACTATATTGAAGGAAGGCTGCGCTGCCACTATTTTCTATATTTTGTGGTCGAAACAACATTGGGGGTGAGTGCTGAGAAGTATCTGATCCAATTGTCAAATATACTGATCAAGATTAATTTCAAGCATTTGATGCGACCTTAGAGTGGAGAATCAAGGCAAACACGATGGATGATAAGAACCAACTGGCATTATCAGAATACCAAGTAGAAGACAAAACTGCTTATTACAATATATATGGTTTCAGAAGAAGAAACAAACTATATGCGCTGTGGGCAGGTACATTTGAGATTATTGCCAAGACGGAAATGGGCGCCTATTCCATCAAGAACCTCTTTGATGGAATGATTTTAAATTGAGTCCATGCTAAATATTTAGACAGTAAATCAAAAGAAAAAAAAGAGTGTTCCCAAAAGACCGCTGAAAATTTTATGGTTATGTCCTGGTAATTTGGTTAAGTCTTAAAAAGGAACCACTGAACCAAAATAGATGGATAAGTCTTAAAAAGTTGACCTCTTAACCATAGAAAACTGGTAGATCATAGTATACCTAGGAACCAATTTGGGGGAATAATTAAAAAAATATGGACCGCTGAACTGAGTAAGGTCCTGTCCCACTTAAAAATAAGAAAAAATAAAATATTGATAAAATTATAATGAAAAAGCATTTACTGACGCAAAAAGGATGTGCTTTTATACTATTTTATTGGTTATCCTTGACTCAGGAGATGACTCCAACTATGTCGCCTCTTGAAACATGGAGGATGTATACCAGTAGGGGCTTAACCCAATAAAATCTATTAGAGATTGGACGCTAGTAAGAGATAGTCCTACTTGAAGCCAAGTTCATTGAGTGGAGGCTGATCCTTATGAGAATGTAACGAGGGGAAGAGAGATACTAATCAGTACTTGCCAGATGTGATACCCCAGATTAGGAGGGAAGCAACAGAAGAAGAAGAAGCAGTTGGTGAAAAACCCCAATAATCCCAATATGCCACCGGAGCTGAATGATTGGTCTTTAGCGCTTGCTGATGGGCTTCTTCAAGAACTTTGGATACATAAGCCAGCCCTGAGAAAGGTTACTAGGTGGTGGTTGCCAAATCATACCCCCAATCAAAGTCATAGGGGGAAGATACCAAGGGGATGCGCCAGAAATGAGATAGTCATGTAGAGAGCAGACAGCATCCTGCAGACGAAGACTACAAGCTTCTTGGATTCAAAAGCAGAATGGGCTGTGGAATCTAGGAAAGTCTGGAAGCTTTGTGGCTCAATTTTGAAAACTTGGCCAGTAATTTGAAGGACATAGGCTGCAACATCTCGATCTAGAATGTTTGCAAGATTGGAGGGGTTCAGAGCTATGGACAAAGCTTTTGTCACTTGGTCCTCAATTCTGCATAGGTGAGTTCAAAATGTTTGTGATTTTCAATAAGCCATTTCAGTTGACAGAACAGCTGGTTTGTATAATTTGCCAAGTCAGAAAAGATACTTCAGAAGCATTTCAGATATTGAAAAGAACAATTGATCAATAGAGGAGGGCGTTTCTTCAGGAGGTTTGACAATGATAGTAGAAGTATCTGTGAAAGGAGCAGAATCCAGTATAATACTGAAATCTAATTCAGGAATCAATGCCAGAAGGAGGATTGGTCACAAGTCGTTCAAGACAATTGCTAATATGGTTTTGTCAGGGTTGGATACCATTTCTGGTAATTCCGTAGAAGGACTGGTTATGAGTGCTTGACTGGGAGTATGAGCTCCAGGTGTATCATAGAAGAGATTTCATCGTGCAGTTTGACTCATCAATTGAAAGAGCTAAGTATCTCTATCAGATAGGCTTCTGAGCAGTTACTGTAACCAAGATTCCGAATTTGACATATGTGCTGGATGAAAGAAGGAATTTCAGAATTTTTATAATAGTTGACACTAATCACTTTGGTATCAAATAAGTTCTAATTATGAAGAAATTAATCTCAAAAGTATTGAGATAAGCTCTTCAGAGAAGAATCAAGAATGTTTTGAGCTTAAGAAGTTATTAAGAGAAAATAACATGAGAGTTATAATTGAGCGTCCTATTTTGTGCTGTGAGACAACCATTAATAGGAGTGACCTCCTGTTGAGGTTGAGGAGAAAAATCTGGAAATGGAGGATGTCAGGCCAAGAATCCTGAATATGACAGCAAGTCATATGCCCTGACTGGGGAGAAAGTGGCTTCTAGGAATAGTATTGTCACATGTAGATTGATCAGCCCAGCATGACAGCGGGTTGTGGGGACTGCGCTATGAGGAGGCAGTAGTGAGGAGGAAGAGGAAGTGAACCGCATGACAAAGGTTGTCCTGAGCAGCGATTTGTGAAAATTGACTGTGCTCTGCTAGAAACCAAGAAATATATGACCTAATGTCTGAGGCAGTATTCTTCTGTCCTGAATCTATTCTCGCTGGAAATCTAGTCAAGAGGGAGGGATGTGTTAGGATTTTTCCCCACCTTTCCAGCCTTCTAGATTACATTATATCACTAGGGAATAATTCCCAATGGCGAGTAAATTGGATACCAGTTGACCCCAATTTTGGGTTAATAATGTTTGGCGGTTTTTAGGTAATTTTCCAGGTTCAGATCCATTAGGGATCAATCTGGGTGAATGCTTAAGATCTTTTCGGGCAAAGTTGCTGACAAAATGGGGGCATCTGATAGTAAAAATATGATTAACCATCAGATGTACTTATTGGGATCATTGGGTTTCATCACTATCCAAATTGGAAATTTAATGAGCAAGTTGCAAAAGCAAGTGATGCTGCCTGAAACTAGTGAATCAATCAGTTGGTTTACGACCTGTCATAATGGGTAAAAAGTCCTATTACCTAAGCAGATCGCTAGACATTTATGGTTGGTTTGATGGGATCTAGTGGAAAAAGTTAGATTTACTTTTTTTGACTCTGTCCGTTTTAGGATTGAAGATTTCTGACAAAAGAATCCTAACCAGATGATTATACCAATGCTGTTGAGACTTCAAAGGGAAGATCAACGGCAACAGCTGCCATTTCATGGTTGAGGCGTCAACTGAGGGTTGGATGCTGAATACCCTCTATAAATTCCTCTGATAATTTACATTAATAAAGAGTCCATTTTAGCAGAGTTAATTATTAGTTTAAGTTTAATTTCATCTTCAGAAAATTATTGCTGTGCGCTTTAATTGGGGACACTTTAGTAGGACTAAGAGTAAGGATTGAGGATCCTTTTTAGAAAAGCTAAGCTTAGATGAGAACTTCTGTAGACTCCAAATGATGAGATAAAAGCCTTAGTCTTATGGATATGAGAGTGAATCAAGTTAGGCGGATAAGAAAAAAGTCCCTACAGTCTATATCAAGGGTATTTTGAGGAGAATTACAGGTCTAGCATTGGACCATAACGGGCTACTATTCAACTATGAATATATATAGTCTTCATACTATTATGAATCAACTATCTCCTACTATCAGACAACCTGATTGTGCACATATTGAACCTGTGCAGTTAACTTTTAAGGACTATCAGTATCTATTAATCATCAAAATTCTTTAATTTTAACAACTTAAAAATAGGATTTTGTGGTGAAAAAGTCTTAAGAACTTGGTCCTTAGCTTTATAAAGTGTCATTGAAGTTGTATAAAATCTTTTAATGATTTCAGGTTTGTGCCATAGATTTAAAGATATGGCAGATCAAATCTCAATTACTGCCAGTGAGAAGACTACCTCCTCAATTGAATAATAACTTCAGCTTCTGGCCTCAGCATTTAGATTCGCTCTAATTTACTTATATTTTTATCCTCTATTTTGTCCTCACACTAGCATAAAATATTTAATACGAGAAATACTATTTTTTATGGCCATCTGCCAGAAACTAAAATGCAATTGGTTTATTTTGACTAAAATGGAAGCCTTTAAGCCTTATGGATTTGCTCAATTGACCTAATTTAATTATAAGTTCACTAGTCTATCACTTTTGAGTGCTGTTTATTATACATAAATTGCACCAATAGAAATGCTATTGTGATGAGATATCTAGGATAGATTTTAAGGGTGTAAAGATCCTTCACTGATTTTTTGTATAGCCCTAAAATGAGAAGCAGAAAGGATAATGGGCCATTGAACCTTTGTCAGAACCTAATACTACGTTAAGCCTTTGTTAATTTATAAGATAAGTACTTTTTGCTGCACTTGTTCTTCTTGCAGTTTTACTAAGGTATTTTCTTAATGCAGCGCCTTATTTTTTGAGTATAATAACATGTGACATCGAAATCTGATGCTTATGAGCTGATTCAGCAATACTTCTGCCCAGTGTAAAAACCTTGTAAACACTATTCATTAAGAAATAAGTGCTGCACAAATAAACATTTGCTAAATGAGACTGCTGGCCCATTTAGCAATAGCGTATGGAGGCACCACCACAACATTGTTCTATATCACCCAATTGTGTACAACTTGCCGCAGATACTGTTCATCTTGCTCACATAAATCCTAGTATCTCAAACATAGCTTCATGTCTTACTTAGCAATGCTTCAAAAATGTGGAACGAGTGGACACGCCCAATGACTCTCAAGAGTTTACATGCTAAACCTCTTGTCACAGTCGCAAGGATGGATGTCTTACTTTTATTACCTGCATATATTTTCCACTTTACAAGACGCCAAAAGTAACCTCATATCACTTGCTTGGATGTTTTCAGACCCTAGTCCCCAACATCCTGTCCGCCATGGTAGCTAGGTCCCATCTTGGAAAATGAGATTGCCAATGAAACACAAGTTAAAAGTTTACTGGCCCTAGATTAGATTAAGATGTATTTACCTACTTTGAAAGAAAGATTTAGGGCGCTACACTGATTCAGAACAAAAACCACTCCATCTACACGCTTAGACCCAGCACCACCTGTCACTTCTTTGGAACCCTCCCCCAATGCATCTTTCAGAGGATCAAAGATGCACGTCTATAATATATATACCCTAGTACTGCTTTTGTTGATGCCATAGGTAAACACATCGTCTCGCCTTTCCTGTTTATACACTTCATATGTAAGCTATTAGGTGAGCAGAAAGAGTGTTGTCAAAGAAAGACTGTGGTATATGGTAGACATGGGGCGAAATAAACTACATAGGCGTGGAATTTGATCTAATATTAAACCTTGAGACGCATCAAAAGGGGAGAGCTACACTTGAGGATACTACAGTGTTGTCAGAATTAAGGAGATTCATTCTCAGGTTCAGCTCCTCTAGGGCTCATACTAGTTTTGAAAATTTTTTTATGCAATATAGAACTTACCTAACCCTTATCCTGGGCATGTTTTGGTGGCACAAATACTCTCTGCACTTCATTTAGAGGAACGCCAAGTCATGATTCAAACAAAGGATCATCTCTCAGTCAATCTAGACCTCATACTGCCAGCAGGGTAAATCAGACATAAACTCTTTGCAATCTATGTTACCTACACTAAATATTGGAGGAGTTCAGAATCTTTGGAAATCTAGAGCAGAAGAACCCTTTTAACTCTGTCAACCCAAAGGGGCCCTACTCCTTCTTGTTCTAGTTCAAAGTTAATGCCAAATTTCCAACGGGGCGCCTCATATACCCACTGAGACCCCTGAGACAAAGAAGCACTTGATAAATATGAGAAATATATGTCAGAGAGGGCAATTTAATGTCATTTAGTCCCTTATGGTATCGCCTATCATATTGGTTCCCAAGGCAAGTGGGGAGCTAAACTTTGCGTTTACTATCATAAATTAAACATTATACTGAGCCAAGCCCAAATCAATTCTACTTATAGAAACCATCTTTAATATAATTTCTGGAAGCCAATGATACTTAAACTAGATCTCATCAACTCCTTTAAAAAAGTACTGTGGGTCACAGAATACTAACCGTAAATGGCCTTTTGAGTGCCATATGGGCGTGTTTAAGTATAATAACATGCCTTTTGATTTGAGTGAACGCGCCTGTGGTGTTTCAAGAAACCATTGACCAGGTGCTAAAGTGAGCTCTTTGGAAGATTTGTGTCGCCTACATGGATAATAGTCTCATTTTCTCCAAGACCAAGGTGAAACACTGAGTGAATAGTATCAAGGTGCTTGATGCAATTAAAAAGGTGAAGAATGGTTGAAAATGTCAATTTACAAGTTTTACAGGGACTAGTATTGCTTCTGAGATATGTTTTTTATAAAGTATGGAACGGCCAAATATCCATATTGCTGAAGGTGGTGAGGAATAAGCTGTCCTAAATTATAGAAGTGGAAATTAATAGCTTCTTGGGGATAGTAAACTTCCTCAGACGTTTAACCATTTAATCTTGAATATGGCTGCACTAGTAACTAGACTTATGGTATAGGTTCCACGTCAATGTGGAGAGGAAGAGGAGGGTTCCTTCCAAGTTAAAAGAAAGTTTCTTTTCTCCTCTCCTCTCTTGTCCTGGCGCATACTGACATAAATAGACTGTTTATGTAAGGCTTCTCAGATGCAGCTACTAATCTATATAAAACTTTGCACGCCTTTAGAACCAGAAAGGCATTGTTGGAACTCATAAATTGAAGAATGATCTGAATTTATAAAAAATGGAACAATAAATAAAATAAAGCCCCATTTGAAATTGAGTCTCCCCAACCTAGGTAAAATGTTAGTCAATAGGTTGATGCCCTTAATTATGTAAAATCTCAATAGTAACAAAGAATCTAACAAAATATTTTCAACTGAGCTATCAATTGAAGGTCCTGGAGAACTGCATCCCAGTTTCTAGTATTGCAATCTCAAAGCTCAGAACAATGCTATCACAACAATTAAGAGTCAAGTTAGGGAGATGGAACCACTCGACATATCTATTGGATAAAAAGTACAGATCCTGAATTAGGAGGACCAAGGTGCTCACTAAGCCACAAGGCACCCTCTCATCCAATAGATATTGAAAAATTTCAAATTAAAGAAAGTTTCTAAATTCTTCCCTAATTTTTAATTAGCATATAATTTACGTTTATTTACATATTCACAACTGCAGCGTTAGAAGTCATGAACCAGAATATTAGTCAATATGCTGACCCTTACTAAAGCGAAAGTGCATAACCATCACCTCCCAGAAGCCATTTCACTACTAAGAGAATTCTTAAAAAATTGAAAAATTCTGAACAGTATACTTTATGAGGAACCAAAAAAATAAGAGTGTTACTTTACCAGAACAGTAAAGTCAATATCACATAATCATTAAAGGGGCTTTAGGTTGTAACAAGTGAAGATGGTAATTGCAAAAATAGAGCATTAATTATAGAAACTAATCTCTCCCTCTAATGGGGTGAAAATTATCACTAAATGAATAACGGATATTAATATAAAACCACCCAGACAACCTAATAGTTTGGAGAACTGGGACACATTTTAGTTCAGATTCCCATTCCAGACCAAGTTATAAATACCTGCAGTTTAACGCAACATACGCCCCATCCAGCAGCTCTTGGATGTAATCTACTTGACCAAAAACCAATCCAGCCACTTTTGAGCTGCATAATTATATTTTCATAAGTAGATGCATTATGGTCTACTACCAAGTTTACTAATGAATTGGGTAATGGGTTGAAGTCCCACCTTTTCCTGTTTGTGCATCTCTCACTTCAACACCTCCTCCAGATAATAGTATTGCATCATCAGTAGGTGATTCGCTGGTTGAGATTAATGAATAACATTAAAGCAAAATTTATTGCTTTAATGAAGCTGCTTATGTTTTCATCTAAGATAAACATGAGGCAATCCAGGACATTTAATTATTTATTGACAATGCCAAGACTAAAATTGTCCTATTGATTTCTGAAATTTTATGCCACATGAATAATTAACTTAATCACATATCACAAGGTATAATAACCGAGTATGTTAATATGTGCTTAAAACCTCCTATAAATCCTTAGGTCTGATCCAGGATTCAGGATTTTCTCTGGTGCAACGGCTGAACCAAGTATAGGCATTAATAGAAGGACTGTAATAGAAATGTCAGAATCTTTACCTAGCCACAGGTCCAGGGGCCTGGGGGTCCTTGGAGGCGAGATGGGCACCAAGGGACCCAAGGGCCACAAGTTCTAAAGGGTTTAGAGGGCCCCGGGGCTCTGATGGTAAAGAAGGGCATCTGGCCCTCAGGGTCTACTATCTCACGTTAGATGTTCTGACAAAATTTTAAGGGAAAAATAATAGGTAAGAACGAAGCTTTCATTAACATCTAGAAAAATTATTAAATAATGAAAGTTCACCTCAATGATTGCCTAATCAACCACATCATTACCTTGGAGGCGTCAGATGAGGAGATGTAAAACATGCATGCGTTACCAAACTCAATGCTAAGCGTCTCAATTATATAGAAAGAACTTATAATGACCTAGTGTTGAGATCTTGTCTATTTTGAGAGGCTGATTTCTCATTATGAAGGTTGGAATGTAATTTGCTTATTGCTTAAAGACAATTTACAAACATATGTTATTCTTAGCATCTTGTATCTAGTGTCTTCAATTATCTCTTTTTGATCTTTGTATCTATGACATTATAGTAAAGCTCTATAATTCTTCTATTCAAGGTGATTTCATCTAAGACCATATTTTTGCTAAATTAAGATCTGATAAAATGAGTTTCTAACAACGGAAGTAGACAATAATGTGCTATAACTCAAAAGACCTTTCTTTTCTTAAAGATTTTTATAGTAATTTTTTAGGAATACTTTTGTTGACAATATGCCCCTTCACCTTCATTTTTACCCCTCCCTTCACCTCCACATAACATGACTCATGTGAAGGACTTCATGGGTATACTCCCTTAAATAGGAGGAATTTTACTGGACTCAGCTACTACTCCTTTTTTGTGCTTAAATCCTTTCTTTCATCATTAGAAAATTAGTCATCAATAAATGACATACACCCACTATAGGTAGAGTTTAACTAAGAGATTAACACTACTAAAACATGATAGCAAACTCTGTAACAATTTAATCTTATCCAATAATAAGATAGGATTGATCAATTTAATTTAACTTAATTGTGAATTGATATACAAATTAAATAATACTCAGGTTATAAGGCCTTTAAAACCAGGTTCATTAAATCTACTAGTAGAGAAATTGCCAGCGATTATCTCTAGTTCTATATCTACCATGACCTTAAAGAGTTACATTGATGCACTGACTCAGCTTTTGCGTTATAATTAGTAAAATTAGATTTATGGCATTGCATCCCCTTCATTCTTTTTAATTAATAGTTATTGGTCATATATTAATCAAACTATGTTATTAAATTATATATAAATATTTAGCAACGCGGCCTAGAAAATTTAGCTTATTTGATTTAGAAGATAATGGTAGTAACTTTACTGAATTAATATTAAAGGAATAGAAAAGTAAGAAAAACACACACCATAGCCTCAAACCCCAAGACATTGGTCTATCTGACACCATCACTGTAATCAATGGTAGAGTAAGGATGACATGGTGGCAGATATGAGGGTCCTAAGATGAAGTCCCAATAATAAATGAGTGGGAGTTAAAGTCAGTCCAGCAACTAAGTAGCCCTTCATGACTTGATCTTGCAGCGGCATTTAGGATGCATGATTCCAAAGAACCTTTATTGGAATTATAAGTGAGTTGACATCAGAAACGTTAGTGCTTTGGCCTTAGTGGGGAATATTTATTTATAGATTCCGAAAATGGAAGTATAGATTGACCACAATATTGTGACTTTAATCAGAGCTCTAAGAGTTGGTGGAATTAGAGAGATTACTGGCATGACAAACATATTGTAGTAGGGTAAAATCTATTTGTCAAAGGAATATGGAACATATAAATACTTAAATTCTAACTAAGCTGGATGTGGGACACCCCTCAATTTTATAGACGAAAACATTATGACCGTCACATTTAGGAAAAAGGTTACAATGGCGTTTGCCCTATCCACAGTACTATAAGACTAAAAAAATTTCCAGACATGAGCTCTAATTTTTGGATGGAGTAAGGGATGATGGGTATACTCCTACATCTTCTCCTTATCCCTAGGATAGTAAGAGATATCTATCAAATCCAACAAAATCAATTCTTTCTGGACTGACAATTTCCTTGAGGTGGGAGGATTCTCAAGTCACTGTAATGTTATAAACATTTGTAAGATGTTGGGCTTTCCCCTTGTAAAGTTGGTTCTGAGTCATTTATTTGAAAAACCAATTGGAATATTTAATATTATGTATAATACTAAAAAATGGGGATGGGTGCGGTGGGTGTCTGATGCATTGACGTTAGAAATAAAATATAATATCAAATTACTAGGTGAGTTAGGATTTGCATCTCCAATGCTCTTGCAAAGTTGATTACCACTGCTGTGGACTAATGTAGAACTCTTGGGGGTAGGGCAAGTTACTTGAACAATACTTTTGTATAAAAGATGATGGTTTGTTGGCAACAATTGGGATTCACTCTATGCAAGGTGGAAGCCTTGTCCTGGTGAGATTAACAGATACTATATGCAGGACTTGATTATTTTGAATTTCAAGTGGCCCATAAGTCCCAAAATTAAGGTTGATTCCATGTCATCAATTATTACTTCAACTTTAAGGTATATTTTTACTTATTCCTATTTCATATAATAAACCAAATGTTTTATTTTAAATTACTTTACCTAATTTCGAATCCTCTCTAAATCACTAATTTCATCCAACAGATTTCTTGCTAGTCAGAGATCTCTAAAATTCGCCGCCTCAATCAAAGAAGACCATACACGCCAAAACATTCTCTTTTTACCCCGTCTTTTCAAGGAATCTCCTTGCCCAACTCATTTTCATTCTCTACCAATTTAACTAATTCTATGAAAATATTGCCAGGGAAGAGATAGATAAGGTGAGCTGGGACCTCCTAATGACGCAATTGGGGAAATCCCAAGGAAACATAAGTGAGTAGCTAGCACCAGAATCTAGAGAGGCACATTGGTCAGGTGCTGTAGTGGCCTTAAAGAAATGTGGGATGGTAGTGATGACTATACTTACCTCTTCTCGTGGGTGTCTACTGCTCCCTAAAGATAAAATATGAGCAGGAGGGGGGTAATAGTCAGGCATGGGGCATGTCAAACAGTACTTCCATGACTCAGGGTTACATGGGTGCAACCCCCAAAAAAGGAGGGGCAATCTTGGTTGGCTGTGCTTCAGTGCACCTGCCTACAATAAACGTTGCGGCTTTCTGAGTTGGTTTAATGCTCAGATAGCTGCCAGTTCATTCATCATGAGCCAGCTGGTGGAGAAAAGGATCAAGTAAGAAAATTGCACTTTGATCTGAAAGGACTCCATGCTTCCTAAACAGAAATGAGCCGGAGAGCACAACTCCAAAAAAAGCAGGTGACAAAAGGGTGTGCTTTGGCTTCGCCTCCCTTAGGGGCCTTAAACCTGGGGTTCATTGGGTCTTGTCATCTGAAAGATGGATGAGAGGCATTTAGCCTGTCCTGGCTGGGCAAAGGGTCTACCCAGTACTCAAATAGGGGGCATATGACAGTTTCGGGGTAGTGTGAGTTACACCCAAATCGTGGTTAGGCCCACATTTGGTGGTGCTTAGATTTGCGTAGCTCTAGTGTGGTGAGGGCAGTACCCCAGGCCTTCATCCTGCAAAGTTGCCTGCACTAGGAGCCCTTTATAGCTTCAGAAACTCAAAAAATATTATTAGGAGTTTAAGAAGCTCAGCTGACTTTAAGTTGAGACCAAATGGTAAATCATTTAATAATCAAGTATCACTCTTTGCAACTTCCCAGTAATCAGAAAACCCTTTTGTTTTCAAGAGTACTATAGTAAGTACTGATTTACTTTATGTTACTCTTTCAGCGGCATTTATAAAAAATATTTATTTATTCAGGGTTTTTTTAGCTAATGGACAAATTGATATCCAGTGCCGCATGCTTTGAAGCCCTACCAACAGATTATCATGCCACAGTGATCTCCTCCTGACAGCTGACAGTGGTAGTCAATGTGACCCATTTTTCTCTGAGGAACATGAACCAAAGATCTTAGAATAATCTTAGGTGCCCATTGGCCATCCCCAAACCAAGCTTGTAATATAGTCATATTGAGTTGAAAAAGGAGTTAGGTAATGGTATGGCTTGGATAGAGTATCATACTTTTAGGAAGAATTAGTTTTTTTGTTAATACAACTTTACCAAAAATGCCAGTTGAGCGTTCATGAAAACTGGTTGTGCAGTTAAATACATATATGAGATACTCATTATAACTGTAGACGCATATCCTCCAGAGCCCAGCCATACAGCTATGTGGTAAACGGTTTGGGTAGAAGGGATTGCTTAAAATACAATGATTGACCTCCTGGATGAAAAAAGAGAGAAGCCCCTATTAATTCTTGGCGTCTAGGCTTGATTCTGCCGAGTCAGTTTGCACAGGGTATTAGCCACTGAGCAACCAAATTGGACGATATGAGGATCACCAACTTCTTAATAAAACTCAATAAAATATATGCGGAGCTATTGCCCCTTATTTTGACCTTTATTTCAATATGAATTGCAGATATATCTGAACTCCCATATCACTTGTAAAAGACCTCCCTCTCAATCTTCTATGTGACTCTTTATATCTCAATTCCCCAATCCAGATGCATCCTCAGCTTGGTAATCTTCTATTCTTCTTCCTTTTTTGAATTACTCTCATTCATATCAAATCTCGACATAAATCCTCTTGATTTTCCAAATGGTCATCACTTTGCTTGATTATAATTTGTATACCCTTTTTCATAAATCTCAAGACTCATCTCAATTCCTCTCTGATTTGCTGGTATGGGTAGCGTATTGTCCAGTCATATCAACTTCCCAACATTACCCCCCTTTGACTGGACAATATGCACTTATTGCTTATATGCTCAGAGGAACTTCACATATCTCAGTTGATAATCTGACCCCAGCAGGTTCTTTAATTGTGTAGACATCCATGCCGGTCTTCTCAATAATCTTGAATGGGCTGTCCCAAATGTTGGAGAGCTTGGTTTTCCGCTCAAATCCATGCTGGTCATTGAATAAAATCATGGTACCCCACAGCGAACAGCGGAAGTCTGCTCCATTGCCTCTGATCAGCCACCTGATTGTTATCTTCTTGCCTAAACTAGTAGAGTAGGCTTCCATTTGCAGCTTGATCAATGTATCCATAAGTATCTCTAAATATCGCCGAGGATTCACACCACCAGTGTCCTATACACACAAATAGAGCAAGGCAGGCAGAGCTGGATGTCAACCATACAGCAGTTGAAACAGGCTCTTACCAGTGGCCGAGTGATAACAAATATTATAAGCGAATACAGCAGTAGGTATAAGGGCACTCCACTATGAGGGCCGATCTGTTACCAATTTGCAGAGTATATTCACATGGGTTCCGTTGACTCGTTCCACCATCCCATTTTATTCTGGATGATAGAGGGTGGTCAAAACCCCACGGATTGCCATTACCTCGTTCAACTTTGGAAAAATATGTGAACTGAAGTTGGTTCCATTATCCGTCAGAATGAACTGTGGGCAGCCATGTCGCTGTATCACACACTCCATAATAACTTGGCAGTGGTGATCGCGACTAAGTCGCTAATAGCCCTGGCCTCCACCCATTGGGTCAAAGGATTGATGGCAACAAATAATCTTAGATTGATTGGCGCTAGTCAGCAGAGGTCCCACTACATCAATGGAAATGGTATGCCAGGCGAGCTGGGGTTTAACTAGCTGGTACGTTGTTTTCTTGTGGAAAGGCTTTTCCACTTGACACTGATGGCAACAGCTAACCGTTTCCAACACACCATAATGCATGCTCTCCCAGTAGTAATGGGGTCACAAAATCTCCAGCGTTTTCCGCAAGCCTCTATGTCCTACAGCCCTATGAGCATCCATAATAATTAAGGGCCAATCTGAAGGCTTAGGGAAGCTCAACGTTAGATCTCCAATACACTTATATAGTTCTTCCCCACGTATGAAGGTATCCT